>PVIY010058265.1:0-12527 GCA_004026745.1 Myrmecophaga tridactyla | reverse complement strand
TATATATTGGGGACATTATCAGGCCCCCAAAATAAACAAAAATGATCATACATGGTTACCATGCACAATTGTATATCAACAAGCTGAACAACTTAGATGAAATGGACAACTTCTTACAAACACACAACCTACATTAACTTGATAAGAAATAGAAGACCTCAGCAAACCAATCAAAATAAAGAGAATAAATAATTCAAAACCTACCCATAAAGAAAAGCATGGTGGAGGATGGCTTTACTGGCAAGTTCTACCAAACATTCCAAGAAGAATTAATAGCAATCCTGATCAAACTCTTCCAAAAAGTTGAAGATGAGGGACCTTTACCTAGAAGTCTATGAAGCCAATGTTACCCTAATTTCAGAGCTGGATAAATATACTACAAGAAAACTTCTGACCAAATTCTCTAATGAATATAGATGTAAAAATCCCCAACAAAATATTTGCAAACAGAATCAAACAGCATATTAAAACACTATAACCAAGTGTATTTTACTCCAGATATGCAAAAGCAGTTGAATGCAAAAAAATCAATTCGTGTCATACATCACATTAACATATTAAAAGGGAAAAAGCACATGATCATTTTGATTGACACAGAAAAGGCATTTGACAAAATTCAGCACCTTTTCATGATAAAAACACTTCAAAATGTAGGAATTGATGGAAACTTCCTCAACATGATAAAGGGCACATATAGAAAATCTTCAGCTCACTTCATACTTGATGGTGAGAAACTGAAAGCTTCCCCTCTAAGATTGGGAAAAAAACAAGGATGCCCACTGTCACCATTGTTATTCAACATTTTACTAAGAGTTCTAGCTAGAAAAATTAGGCAAGAAAAAGAAACAAAAGGAGTCCAATTGGAAAGGAAGAAATAACAATGCCACTATTTGCAGATTACATGGCCCTATATTTAGAAAATTCAGGGAAAAAATGACAGCAAATCTACTAGAGTTAATAAACAACTTCAGCAAAGTGACAGGATACAAGATCAACATGCAAAACTCACTGGTGTTTTTATACACTCATAATGAGCTATCTGAAGAGGTAATCAAGAAAAAAAATCCATTTGCAATAACATCTAAAAGAATCAAATATATAGGAATAACCTAATCAAGGAAGTAAAAGATTTGCACACAGAAATCTACAAAACACTGCTATATGTATCAAGGAAGGCCTGAATAAATGGAAAGACATTCCGTGTTCATGGACTGGAAGGCTAAATGCCATTAAAATATCAACTCTACCAAGTTGATCTACAAATTCAATTCAATACCAATAAAAATTATATTACAGTATTTTGCAGAAATAGAGAAGCTAATTATCAATTTTATTTGGGTAGATAAGGGGCCTAAGATAGTCAAAATCTTTAAAGAGAAGAATGAAATGGGAGGCATCATACTCCCTAACTTTAAATCATATTATAAAACAACAGTGGTCAAAACAGCATGGTACTGGCATAAATATGGACATTTTGATAAATGGAATTTAGTTATGAGCTCAGAAATAGATCCTCAGATCTATGGTTAATCAACGTTTGATAAGGGCTCCCAAGTCCATTCAACTGGATCAAAACAGTCTCTTCAGTAAATGGTATTAGGAGAACTGGATATTCATACCAAAAGAATGAAGAGGACCCCTATCTCACACCCTATTAAAAAATTAACTCAAAATGGATTAAACCTAAGTATAAGAACCAATATCATAAAACTCCTAGAAGAAAATGTAGGGGAGCATCTTTGAGGTCTTGTGATAGGCGGTAGTTTCTTAGAATTTGCATCCATAGCACAAGTGACAAAAGAAAAAAAAATAGAGAAGTAGGAGCTCCTCAAAATCAAATACTTCAGTGTTTCAAAGGACTTTGTCAAAAGGGTGAAAAGGTAACTTACACAATGGGAGAAAAAATTTGGAAGCCATATATCTGATAATGGTTTGACATCCTGTATATATAAAGAAGTCCTACAACTCAACAATAAAACCCAATTACAAAATGGCCAAAAGATATGGATTGACATTTCTGCAAAAAGGAAATATAGATGGCTAAAATGCATATGAAAAAATGCTCAGCTTCACTAGCTATTAGGGAAATACAAAGCAAAATCACAATAAGATATCATCTCACACCTACTAGAAGGGCTACTATTGGAACATTGATTCACTGTTGGTGGAAATGTAAAATGGTACAGCGCTATGGAAAACAATTTGGCAGTTCCTCAGGAAGCTAAGTACAGATTTGTCTTACGGCAAGTCAATCCTGCAAGATGGGATATACTCACAAGAATTTAAAGCAGGGATACAAATAGACATTTACACACTCGCATTCATAGCAGCATTAAATTGCCAAAAGACAGAAGCAACCTGTGTCCATCAACAGAAAAATGGATGAATAAAATGTGATATATACATACAATGGAATATTATTCAACAGTAAGAAAGAATGAAGTTCTGAAGCATGCAACAACATGGATGAACCTTGAAAACATTATCTTAAATGAAATAAGTCTATCACAAAAGGATAAATATTTTACGATCTCATTGATATGAACTACATATAATATGTAAACTCACAGACAAGAAATATAGAATATAAGAAATATGTAATCAAAACAAAGTTTATTTATTTGATTATCTGGCTTATTGCACTATTGACTAAAAATGCTATAAAATGTTTGTTTTATTGCTATGCTCAGTTAAAAGTAATAATGAAGCTTTAAATATGTTGATTCTTGATAAGTATTCTGAAAAATATCAACAGTGTACTCTTGTAATCAACTCTGGATAATTCTATAATCTAAATTGTGACTTATTTTTGAAAGTTAGAGAAGAGGGTCATGGTTTCTAAAGGCATAGAGAGATATAACTATGGGTGAAAAATCATGTCCCATTCCAGTGGCTGAGTTTTCCTGAAGTTACATCAGGATCATTGTGGTGGAATCCTTCATTTATCTTCCTCAAGTAAACTGTCACCTTTCCAAAGATGAACTGAGGAAATCTGGATTTGATATAAGTGGCTAAATGAGGAAAAGAAAGCCCAGGTAACACATTTACAAAAACTAATCACTGCCTTTATGAAAGAGCAAAATAAATTTGGAATGAATTATATGTCTTTCTTAAGAAGCAAGTTTATTACTTGATAACAAGATTTTAGAATAAGACAACAGGTGCATTTTTTATATTTTATAGAATACTGTTGCAATAAATTCAATGGAAATGGTTTTCTTTGTATTAGAGTTGTTTAAATACACACCAAATTTAGAAAACAAATAGCATAGCCTAATACATCCTAATATACCATCATAATATAACAATATAAAATGACATATATATTTCCTTCAAATAACACTTTGATGCATAAATTAATAGCTCGTTATTGTGAATGTGGAGACTGAGGTTCAGAGAAATTTAATTATTTGCTAAATTCATGAACCTAAGCATATACCTTTCTAGAAAGGGGTTTTTAGTGTCTGTAGAAATAGAAAAAAACTGTTAGATACAAGATACGGGATAATTACATAGGCATTATATTAATTTCATGGTCTTAAAAATATTGTGAATTAAACTGGAAATTTCTCATCTTCCCAGTTGGCCCCTTACATTGATCATTAATGAAAAGAATATCCCTAACATTAAATTTGTTTGTTTGTTTTTAAGTTCAAAATGTTATGCAGCTATCAGCATGAGTGAAACTGTTCCATCATCCCAAATAGATTGTTTGGCTTTAACGGCAATTTTTTAAAGATGGGATTAGGTGTGGAGAAAGGCAGAAAGGCAGCCAAAAGGATTTCCACACCTGAATGTGAATGTTAAAGGAAAGAACAGAATCCACAGTTGCATGCAGTAATATCTCAGTTGATCCATCCATCCACATGGAATGCACCTTTGGATAATTATGTAGAATGGACTTTGGGGAAATTCATGTAAGACTACTTGTAGAGATATAGCATTAAGGTTACATGGGGAAACACATAGTAGCAAAGACATGTATTTATTTACTTCCTCTTATTTGGTAGACAATTTTCTAAGACTTTTATTTCATTATTCTATTTAATTCTTAAAGCCACTGTTCTAGTTTGCTAGTTGCTGGAATGCAACACATCAGATGTGGATTAGCTTTTAATAAAAGGGGATTTATTTCATTAGTTCTTCAGAGGAAAGGCAGCTAACTTTCAACTGAGGATCTTTCTTACATGGGAAGGCACAGAGTGATCTCTGCTTGCCTTCTCTCCAGGCCTCTGGGTTCCAACAACATTTCCCAGGGTGATTTCTATCTGTATCTCCAAAGGACTGGGCTAAGCTATGAGTGCTGAGAGGAGATATGCTGAGCTGCTTTGGCTGTGCTACATTGAGCTTCCTCATTTAAGCACTAACTAATTAAATCTAACATCATTCATTGCAGCAGGCATGCCTCCTGACTGCAGATTTAATCAGCACAGATGAGGTCCACGTACCATTGGCTCATGTCCACAGCAATAGAACTAGGCACCTTCACCTAGCCAAGTTGACAACTGAATCTAACTACCACAGACACCATATGTGATTAAGTGCTATTATAATTCTCATTGTTGCAGAATAACTTATCCAATGCCACACAGTTAGTAAGTGTAGATTCTGAGACTCCAACTCCAAATCAGATTTCAGAATCTGAGCTAACAAAAACTACATTATACAGAAATCCTTACCCAAATTTCATCAAAACAAAGCAGAAACCCAAAACTGACAAAGACTAAAAACAAATAGGCCACTTATGCTCTCTTTGATTGTGGTTCTTCTACATTTGTCCCAAGAGTCCATTCAATCACATGTAGGGTTTGGAGGTAGTATTTTTCTATTTCTATGAGGAAATTGGCTCAGGAAATATGATATTTTTTTAAATTTTATGTCCTATTTTATAAATGAGGAATGGGCTTGATATTTCCTAAGATCTTAAAATTTTTTCTGTGATATTTTATTGCTCATAATGCAATCATTTAACAAAAGCTACTGCTTTTATGGGAAACATTGCTATAAAGAGAATTGAATGTAGATAGATTTAGACATGGGTTGTGATTATATATTTCCAAAGGATCTGGATGAAAATTCAAAATTGCAGAGTTTACAATTTCCAAAGCCTTTATAATTGAAAATATTTTATACCTTGCATACCATATTAGTAGATTATTTTTTACCCTTATCATATTGAATTTGTATAGTGTTGACCGATTAATTTATGTTATTTAAATTATTGTTGGATCTTAAAAAGGATTCACATTTTTGGAGGGTTCCTTAAAATGATTTACTTGTTCTCATTGACTATGTTAGGAAATGTGAAGAATCTGGATGTTCTTTTAATCCATCACTGTGGTGCAGGCCTATTTTGGGCAGGAAATTTTGTTCAATTGAGATGTGACCCAGCCCATTAAAGTGTGTCTTAATCTGTTCACTGAAATCTCTGTGAGAGTTTAAAAGAGAGCTGATAAAAATAACCACTGCAATTAGAAGCTGAAAGCAAGGAGACCAGAGTGCTAAGGTCCAGCTGGCCATGTTCCTTCTCATATGACGGAGGAACACTGGAAGTCTGCAGGCTTTTTCAGAGAAGGTATCTTACACTTCATGCCTTAATTTGGACATTTTCACTGCCTTAAAACTGTAAATTTATAAGCTAATAAATTCCCACTGTTAAAGGCCAGTCTTCATTGCACTTATAGCCACTTTAAAACCCTGAAACACCTCCTGACCAACAGCTCAGGAAACCTGAAATTCTTCTATCTCCAACTCATTCATACCCACAAAACCAAACTGTTTACTTAACTCAAAGTATATTTTCTTCAGCTTATCATTTTTGCTGATTTCTTTATTGTCTTCCTATCCACACTTTAACTTTCCCTATAATGCTTGGGTACAAATTGCCATGTTTATAAGTGCAAAAGATGTGATAATCTCCTGTTATTTACAGGACACCATCTAAAGATATACACATTGAAACTTAGCATATTTAAAACAGTCCCACTTTTATAAATATATATATTTCACCTAAAATTGGCCCTGGTCTTATGTTAAGGACCCAATAGTTCATTTACTTTCTTAAATCAATCAAATGCATTTCATCTTCAGCATAGATTCAGAAACCAAAGAACTAATAATATGAACAAAATGGCAAGTCTTATCTGTTGATTATTTAATGAACAAACAATATAAAACATACTACATCACCCTGATTAATACAAAAATGTTATAGAAGCAAAAGTGTTGTGTGGCTTAGGGCAAAATATTCAATGTAAAAAATTCAGAGGCGCATACATCTGGAAAGAAGATGATAACATTTCCAATAATTAATACAAACTGAAACATGAGTTCCCAAGATGATTGGCTAAAAATCAAATACTTATTTTCAGATTTTTCATATAGAATTGATTTATGATTCTGCACCATGATCCTTCTTATTTTAGCACCCTGGATTGATCCTTGGTTATCCATAAGACATCCCAAACAATTTTAAAAATTAGAGATAATGTCTATGCAGCATTCAACCACTTTGACATTTTTCCTCAAAAAATTAAGTTGCAATGAATGTCAATCCAGCTGTGTGTGTGTATTTACAAACAAACTTTGCTTTTATTGAAATTTCTTTACTGTGAAGAATTTAATATATTTATCTCTTCTAAATTGCTGTCTGATGATTTCTGAAATTCTGCTTAGTTAAATGAAGTATAATAAGCACACAAAACATGGCTGGGTCATTCCTATGGGTGTGGGTAATTTGTTTCTAGAGTTCCAGAGTTAAGATAGGTCTGAGAGAAAAAACAATAAGCCAAGTGAAGAAGATAATTACTTAAAGAACATATCTTTCCTAAGAAAATACAGCTGAAGTGGTGGCCCTCTTTCAGGGATGGCAGATGGTGGAAATCAGAATAGCCTATGCTTGCCTGCAACCCTAGCCTCTATCTCAATGATGCCACTGGCAGGGACAGGGACTCCTGAAAAATGAAAGCATTACAAAAGTTTGTCACTGGGGAGCCATGGGCTGACAAGTACCACCTGCTGGGCAGGATAGGAAAAGCACAGAGTCTAGAGACTTCATAGGAAACTCTGACAATCTTCTGGGTCTCATCCTCTGGTAAACTTGATACTGATTACACCCTCCTTCTGATGTCTGGGACAGCTTGTCTGGGAAATTCTGAATGGGGTTACTCATATCTGGAGAGAGCTTCCTTAAAAAAGTTTACATATAGAAAGGGCAAGGTCCATAAAAACAATAACTGGAAAAATTCTGATCAGTTAAACAAAAGCAATGCTAGAGGTCCAGAGTAAGTTGAACTGAATACCAAAAAAAGATAGTGAACAAAGCCAACCAACAAGAAAACCCTATTATAAAAGAGAAAACAGCCTCCAGAATAAACTAATCAAGGAAACAGATGCCTGACACCAGCAAAAATTTATGTCACCAACCAAAATTGAGTCATAGTAGGAGAAACAAAGATATGCCCCAATCAAGGGAACAAACTAACACTTTAAAGAAGATTCAGGAGGTGAAAGAACTAATAAAAGATGCTCAAACAAGCATACTAGATCAACTCAAAGAACACTTTAACTAACTGAAGAAAGATGGCAAAAGAAATGAATGATATAAAGAAGACATTGGGCAATTATAAAGAAGAACTTGAACACACAAATGAACAAATGGAAATGAAAGTCACAGTAGAAGATATGAAAAACAAAATGGAGACTTAAAACGGCATCTTTGAAGAGGCAAAAGAAAGGATTGCTGAGCTAGAGGACAGGACATCTGAAATCTTGCACACAAAATATCAGAGGGAAAATAATGGAAAAATATAAACAGGGTCCCAGGGACTTTATGATAACATGAAGCATTTGAAGATATGTACTATGGGTGTCAGAAGAACAGAAGGGAAAAGGGACAGAAAAACTTATGGGGGAAATAATAGCTGAACATTTCATATCTCTAATGAAAAGCATAAAACTACAGATCCAAGAAGTAAATGTACACCAAACAGAACAGATAAAAATGGACCTACTTCAAGATACTCATGAATCAGATTGTCAAACATCGAAGAAAAAGAGAGAATTTGAAAGGAGCAAGAGAAAAGCAACTAATCACTGTTCTAGTTTGCTAGCTGCCAGAATGCAGCATACCAGAAATATCCATTTTTTTAATGGATAAGGTGAAGATTCTGGAAGAGATGTGAGGGGCTTGATAGAGAATGCCTAGAATGCTTTGAAGAGACTGTTGGTAGAAATGTGGACGCTAAAGATATCACTGACGAGGCTCTAAACAGAAATGAGGCATGTGTTATTGCAAATTAGAAGTAAGGCAATCTTTGTTGTAAAATGGCAGATAATGTGGCAAAATTGACGAGTGGTGTGGTGTGGAAGGCAGATTTTAAAAACCATGAACTTGCATATTTAAGAGAAGAAATATCCAAATTGAATAAAGAAAGTACATCCTGGTGTTTTCTCACAGTTTATAATGAAATGCAGCAGGAAAGAGAAAAGCTGAGAACCGACTCTTAGGTACAAAGAAACCAGAAATTGATGTTCAAGAAAGTTCTGGGTGTCCAGGAAGGGAGATCCAGAGAATCGTGCCCCATGAGAGGATTTAACCAAATGTGGAACCTGAAAGCCATTACAGAAAAAACCAGGATTGGAAATGGAGCTATCCAGGAAGGATTTGTCAAAACTCCTGCTGTATAATGGGCATGACCCTTGCTTGCTACATGGAATGCCAACAAGTGTGCTGTGGGACATATATAAATGGACCTGCTGCAAGTCTTGGCTGGGTAGCTCAGAAAAGGGACAATGTGAAGGTAAAATACCTTCAGAGGCAGAACTATGGAAGCTAAAGTTTAAAATCAAGAAACCTCAAGCCAGGAAAGCATACCCATCCAAGTACTTGGAGATGTGAATTTGCCCCAAAGGCAGAGGATGGGCCTTTCACCTCATTGCAGTGGAAGAGTTGTTCCACCTCACATCTTGGAGAGGACACAGCAAATCCAGTTGGGGAGAACCTGGCTGCCACCACATGGAGAGGTTGAGCATGTGCCCCAGAGATGGCAGAAAGCCCACGTGTGACACTGATGCTTGGAGAGGGTGAAACTGAGCAAAAAGGTCATCTACCCAATGTCCCCCAAGGTTGCATTCAGAGACAGATGGGCTGCTGTGTAGGCCTTTGAAAATGGTGGGATTGCTGCTTCATAAATCCCTGAAGATAAATGACTCCCAGACTTTGAAATCTAATACAGATTGCCCTACAGATTTTCAAAACCGCTTAGGTCTGGTGACCCCTGTGTTCCTTCCAATTACCCCTTATGGAAATAGGCACCTGTATCTTATGACTGTTCCTCCTTTGTATGTTGACAACAAATAATTTGTTCTGAATTTTACAGGTCCAGACCAGACGATAGTTTTGCTTTAAGACAGACCCATGCCCTCGTATAATTTAGATGAGGTATCCAAAGACTTAGAGAGATTGGAATGTTAGAGTGGGCTTATCATGGAGAGCCTGCTTCTACATCCAGGAGAGTCCAGAGTACACACCTTTTGCCAGAATTGTGAGAAATAAACTTGTGAGCCTAGCCCCATCATCTCTGAAAAGCTCTATAGTTGTCTTTCTCTGTAGATCAGATATTACTGTGAGAAATGCTGTCTCTGAGCTGCAATCCTAAAACACAATGGGGATGATTGGATCCTGATTTGGCAAAAGCCAGGTGGCAGCATTTAATAAACAAAGACAAGATGGATGTAGCTACCATAATGAACAGCAGACACAAAGCAGGAGACAAAATAATCTGACTGGAAGAGACTTGTGGCATTGGCCAGTAGATCACAGAGTACCTTGTAGTACAATAGATGGGCAATCTACTAAATTCTTGTTTGAGCTGTCTTAACAGAAGAATTCAATATCTAGTGAACAGAAGTCTAACTTGAATTACAGAAACAGAGAGCCATGGCCCCTTAATCAATTTCCATCTTGAGGCAGTTTACAGACCTAGAGCCCCTTGAATGAAGTGAAGGCCAGTTCCCTTTGGGGTAGGACCCTGTTACACTGCCACAAATTTATACTGTTAATCTTCCTCCAAGCCCTCCCCAAGGAAACTTATGGTCTTTTACCATGGTAACTGTGCATAGGGGAAAAGGAAATGATCAGATATTGTGGGGATTCTTAGACACTGGTTCAGAAGTGACATTAATTCCAGGGTACCCAAAACATCACTCTGGTACACCAGTCAGAGTGGGAGTTTATGAAGATTAGGTGACTGATGGAGTTTTAGCTCAGGTCTGTCTCATAGTGGATCCAGTGGGTCCCTGGACCCATTCTTTAGTTATTTCTCTGGCTCCAGAATGCATAATTGGAATAGACATACTGAGCAACTGGCAGAATCACCATATAGGTTCTCTGACTCATGGGATGAGGGCTATTATGGTGTCAAAGGCCAAGTGAAAGCTAAAACTGACCCTACCTAGTAAAATAGTTAATCAGAAGGAATACATGATTCCTGGAGGAATTGCAGAGATTAGTTCCACTGTCTAGTTGGTCTCTTTGGATTTTGATGACAACATATTCTTCATTTGGGTGTGCTACTCTGGCCCATTTATCAGGTGACCAGAAAAACAGCTAAATTTTAGTTGGGAACTGAACAAGGGGAGGCTCTGTGACAGGTCCAGGCTACTGTAAAAACTGCTCTACCACTTGGATCATATGATCCAGCGGATCCAATGGTACTGGAATTGTCAGTATCAAAAAGAGAAGCTATCTAGAGACTTTGGCAGGCTCCTATAGGAAAATCACAATGCAGATCCTTAGGATTTTGGAGAAAAGCCTTACCATCTGTTCAAGATAACTATTCTCCTTTTGAGAAACAGATTTTGCCCTACTACTGGACCTCAGTAGAGACCAAACACTTAACCATGGGCTAACCAAGTTACCATGAACCTGAGTTGCCTATCATGAGCTGGATGTTGTCTGAACCACCAAGCCATAAAGTTCAGTGTGCACAGCAACATCCCATCATAAAATAGAAATTGTATATATGAAATAGGACCAGAGCAGGTCCTGAAGGCAAAAGTAAGTTTCATGAGGACGTGGTCCAAAAACCCATGGTCTGCACTCCTGCCACATTACCTTCTTTTTCCCAGACCAGAGCTATGGCCTCTTGAGGCATTCCTTATAGCCAGTTGAATAAGGAAGAAAATACTTGGGCCTGGTTTACAGATGGTTCTGCATGATACGGAGGTACCACCAGAAAGCTGCAGCACTACAACCCCTTTCTAGCGTGTCCCTGAAGGACAGTGGCGACTGGAAATCCTCCTCCTGGGTGGAACTTTGAGCAGTGCACCTGGATGTTCATTTTGTTGGAAGGAAAACTGGCTAAGGGTGCATTTGTATACTGACTCATGGGCTTTTGCTGATGGTTTGGCTGGATAGCCAGGGACTTGGAAAGAGCATGATTGGAAGATTGGTGACAAAAAGATCTGGGGAAGAGGTATGTGGATACACTTTTATGAATGGGATAAAAACATGAAGATATTTGCGCCCCATGTGAATGGCACCAGTGAGTGTATTTAGTGGAGGAAGGTTTTAATATTTAAGTGGATAAGATGACCAATTCTGTGGATACCAGTCAGTCTCTTTCACCAGCAACTTCAGTCATTGCCCAATGGGTTCATGAACTAAGTGGTCATCATGGTAGGGATAATGGGTATGGATGGGCTCAGCAACATGGACTTCCACTCACCAAAGCTGACTTAGCTACAGCCACTGATGAGTACACAATCTGCCTGCAGCAGAGATCCACACACAACCTCTTCTATGGCAACATTCCCCAAAGTCATCAGCTGACTACATTGTGACAGTTTAATTACATTGGATCTCTTCCATCATGGAAGGGGCAGTGAGTCATTCTAAACGGAATACACACATACTCTGGATGCGTGTTTGCTTTCCCTGTATGCAATGTTTTTCCCAAAATTACCATCTGTGAACTTATGGAATGCCTTATTATTCATCATATATTCCAAACAGCCATGCTTCTGATCATGGAACCTGCTTCACAGTAAACAAAGTGTGGGAATAGGCACATGATCATGGAATGTTCTGGTCTTGCCATGTTCCCCATCTTACAGAAGCAGCTGGGTTGATAGAATGGTGGAATGACCTTTTGAAAACTCAATTATGGTGCCAACTAGGTGGCAATAGCTTACAGGGCAGAGGCAATGTTCTCCAGGAGGCCATATATGTTGTGAATCAACATCTACTCTACCGTGCTCTTTCTCCCATTGCCAGGATTCATGGCTCCAGAAATCAAGGAATGGAAATGGGAATGGCACCACTCACTATTACCCCCTTGAAATTCACTAGGAAGACTTTTGCTTCCTGTCTCTGAAACCTTGAGCACTGCTTCTCTTTATAGTTCCAGAAGGGGTAGTGCTTCCACCAGGAGAAGCAACAATGATTCCATTGAAATGAAAATTAAGACTGCCATCTGGTCCCTTTGGGCTCCTCATGTCCCTGGATCAACAAGCCAAGAAATGGA
>PVIY010058264.1:0-12529 GCA_004026745.1 Myrmecophaga tridactyla | reverse complement strand
AGTCATCCTTCTTACCTAACGCTGGGAAAAGAATGCTAAAATCAAGACAGGGATCAAACAGGAGCACATCAATCTGGGCTGTGATGTGGATTTTGACATTGCTGGGCCTTCAATACAAAGTGCTCTGGTGCTGGCTTACAAGGGCTGGCTGACTGGCTACCAGATGAATTTTGAGACTGCAAAGTCCTGAGTGACACAGCAATTTTGCAGTTGGCTTCAAGACTGATGAATTCCAGCTTCACACTAATGTGAATGACAGGACACGGTTTGGTGGCTCCATTTACCAGAAGGTGAATGTTTTAGTTTGCCAAAGCTGCCAGATTGCAACACACCATATACGGATTGGCTTTTAATAGAGGGGGGATTTATTTAGTTAAAAACTTATAGTACTTCAGAGGAGGAATGGCAGCTAACTTTCATCTGAGGCTCTCTCTTACATGGGAAGGCACAGGGTGAGCTATGCTGGCCTTCTGTCCTGGTTTCTGGATTCCTACAGCTTTTCTGGGGTGATTCCTTTCTACATCTCCAAAGTTCTAGGCTGAGCTGCGAGTGCTGAGATGAAGTATACTGAGCTGCTTGGGCTGTGCTGCACTGAGCTCTCTCATTAAGAAGACAGCCAATTAAATTAAACATCATTCACTGCAGGAGGCATGCCCCTTAGCCAACAGCAGATGCAATCAGTGATAGATGAATTTCTCATGCCAATGGCTCATGTCCACAGCAGTAGAACTAGGCACCTTCACCTGGCCAAGCTGACACTAGAACCTAACTACCACAGTGAACAAGAAGTTGGAGACTGCTGTCAATCTTGCTTGGATGGTAGGAAACAGTAACATTCATTTTGGAATAGTAGCCAAGTATCAGGCTCCCCTTATGCATGATTCTTGGTTAAAGTGAACAACTCTAGCCTAAGAGATTTTGGATACACTGAGACCCTAAAGCCAGGTACCAAACTGATTCTGTCAGCTATGCTGGAGGGCAAGAATGTCAATGCTGGAGGCAACAAGCTTTGTCTAGGACTAGAATTTTAAACATAACTAAATACTGTACAATCATTTAATTTAAAACTATTTTGCAGGATAGCTAGCTTCAGAATTTAGTGTACCTTTCAATGTTGTATGTCTGGGATGTAAGCATTGCTAAATATCATGTTAGACCTTCAGGTTTAAAGATGGTTCAGCTTTAAAACGTTACCCTTTCAGAGGTACAGGAGAAACCCAATTCCAAAAAAGGCCCTTTAAGCTGTAGATGTTAGGTGGGGGGGAACATAGTGGTCCCTCTAGAGATGGCAGGCTTCTTTCTGATCTAGAAATGGCTGCAAGTTGAAGCTATAATTTATAGGCACTTTGTAAATTCCTATTGAGTAAATGAATGAATTTGTGATTTCCTGAGAATTGAACCAAGGTTTCCTAACCCCAGTAGTGGAGAAGCTCATTGCTTAATGATGTGTACAAAGTCATCTCCAAGGACTTTTTTAGACAGATCTTCATGACTTGTTTCTACCCCAGTCTATCACCTCTTTTACACCAAAAGTAGTCAGCAGGTCATGGTAGCTGTTTCTTTTGTGCCTTTCTGTGTGGAGAGGGTGGATGTGATAAAGCCAATAATTCCCTCTCATGTTGTGATTTTGTGCTCTGGCACCACTACTAAATAGATTCCAGGAGCCCTAGCTGCAAGCTGAGAAGTGCCTCTGTGCCTGTAATTGTATGGTGACAACACTTGGAATCTAAATTGGACTTCTGCTGTATTCTTCCCACTCTATTTTTTAGCAGTTTAATAGATACATTTTAGTCTTCCATTTTTTATGGAATTATAGCATCCCTTTCAAATGCTGTAATTGACATAATTTAAATTAAAGTGAATAAAATATTGAAATCCAAAAAAAAAAAAAAAAAGGCGTGGCCAGTACTACCTGAGGTTAAATGCCCTGGTATAATGTAGATGAGTGGATCCAAAATCTTAGAGAAATTGAAATATTAGAGTGGACTTATCATGGAATGCCTGCTCACACACCATAGCAATGTCCAGAGACATACCTCTTACCAGAACTGTGAGAAATAAATTTGTGAGAATAGCTCCATTGTCCCTGAAGAACCTTGCTGTTGCCCTTCTCTGTAGGTCAGATGTTACTATGGGAACTACTGTCACTGAGCTGGAATCCTTAAACACAATGGGAATGATTGGATCCTAAGTTGGCAAAAGCCAGGTGGTGGCACTTAATCACCAAAGACAAGGTGGGCATGCTATCATAATGGACAGCAGATTCAAAGCAGGAATCAAAATACCCTGACTCACAGAGACATATAGCATTAGTTAGTAGATCATGGGGCACTTAGAAGTATAATAGATAGGAGTTTACTACATTCTTGTTTGAGCTGTTTAAGCAGAAGAGTTCAGATCCAATGAACAAAAGCCTAACTTGTGTTACAAAAACAGAGACTCATTGCCCCTTAATCAATCCCTAGACTTAAGATAGTTTATAGACGAGAGCCCATTGAATGAGGTGGAAGGCCAGGTTCCTTTGGGGAAGAACCCTGTTTCACTGCCATAAATTTATACTGTTAATCTTCCTTCCACAAAGAGACCTACACCTTTTTCAGGGTAATTGTGCATTGAAGAGAAGAAAATGATCACATATTTTGGGGATTGTTAGACATTGGTTCAGAAGTGACATTAATTCCAGGGGACCCACAACTTCACTCTGGACCCTCATTCAGAATGGGGGCTTATGGAGATCAGGGGATTGATGGAATTTTAGCTCAGGTCTGTCTCACAGTGGGTCCAATGTCCTATGTGAATGGACACCAGAGGGTGGCTTCAGCCGAGGAAAGTTTTAATAATCAAATTGGAGAAGATGACCAGTTCTGCAGATACCAGTCAGCTTCTTTCTCTAGCAACTTCTGTCATTGCCCAATTGGCTCATGAACAAAATGGTCATGGTGGTAGGGATGGAGGTTATGCACGGGCTCAGCAACATGGACTTTCACTCACCAAGGCAGACGTGGCTACAGCCCCTGCTAGAGCACAATTTGCCAGTAGCAGACTCACAGTCAACCCCTGATATGGCACAATTCCATGAGGTGATCAGCCTGCTACATGGTGGCAGGTTGATTGCATTAGTCCACTTCCATCATGGAAGGAGAAGTGATTTATTTAATTGGAATAGACACATACTCTGGATATGGGTTTGCCTTCACTGCATGCAATGCCTCTGCCAACACTACCATCTGTGGGCATACAGAAGGTCTTATCCACCATCATGGTATCCCACACAACATTGCTTCTGATGAAGGAACCTATTTCACAGCAAATGAAGCACAGGAATGGGTGCATGCTCATGGAATTCTCTGGTTTTACTATGTTTCCCATCATTCTGAAGCAGCTGGATTAATGACCCAGTTACAGTGCTATCTTTTGAAGACCAGTTACAGTGTCAACTAGGTGGAACTATCTTGCAGGACTGGGGCATTGTTCTACAAGAAGCTGTGTATGCTCTGTATCAGTGTCCCATATATGGTGCTGTTCTCTCATAGCTAGGAGTCAAGGGGCCAGGAATCAAGGGGTGGAAATGGGAGGGGTGCCACTCATTAATACCCCTAGTGATCCAATAGGAAAATTTTTGCTTCCTGCTTCCACCAGGAGATGCAACAATGATTCCTTTGAACTGGAAGATAAAACTGCCACCTTGTCACTTTGGGCTACTAATGCTCCTGGATCAACAGGCAAAAATGGGGATTATTTTACTGGCTGGGAATTTTCACCGACTATCAAGGGAAAATAAGACTGAAACTATACAGTGGATGTAAAGAAGGGTTTTCCTAGAATTACAGGAGATCACCTAGGGCATCTCTTAGTACTACCCAGCCCTGAAATAAAGTCAAAGGAAAACTACCACAACCCAAACCAGGAAGGACTACTAATGGCTCAGAAACACCAGGTTAAGAACCATGGCCAACTGAAGTGTTTGCTGAGGGTAAGGGAACATGGAATGGATAGAGGAAGATGCGAGTGATAAATATGAACTATGACCACATGATCAGTCACAGAAATGAGGACTGTAATGATATGTATATGTCTTCCTTGCTTTGTAATGAATGTCTTTGCATTTGTACATAAAGCAAATATCTTTGTTTTCTTCTCTATTTTATTCCGTTTATCAAATGACATAAGTTGTATTATTCACGTTATGATATTTAAGTTATAGGATATCAAGTTTAAGAGTGAATATTACCCAAGGACTTGTACCTTATTCTGGAGAGATTAATGCATTTCCAATGGACTGTTGAGTATTGTTAGGTGAAAAAAAAAATTTTGTCTATTGTTGTTGTCTATTTAGAGATTAAATATGGTTTAAGTTGATGTGTATAGCTGCCAAGTTGACAGGGAGTGGATAGTGATGGTCAGGTTCATGTGTCAACTTGGCAAGGTATGGTGCCCAGTCCTGCGGTCAAGCAAGCAGTGGTCTATCTGTTGCTGTGAGGACATTTCATGGACTTAAATCATGAGCATGTTGGCTGCATCCACGGAGATTACATCTGCAGTCAACTAAGGGGAGTGTCTCCTGGAATGAATGATGCTTAATTTAATCACCTGACAGCTTTTAAGGAGAATTTAGAAGAGAGAATTTCTCTTTCTGCTTCAGCCAGCCAGCCTCTCCTGGGGAGTTCATTGAGGATGTTCACTGGAGCTGCCAGGTCACTTGGACTCTTGCATGAGACAGTTTTATAAAGCTCATCTTTACAGATATCTCCTGTTAGTTCAGTTAGTTCAGATAATCCTGACTAATACACCAACTCTGCAAGGAAAATCATTAATGTTCCTTTTATATGGGACATGACAATCAGGGATGAAATTCTCCCTGACGACGTGGGGCTTGGCTCCTTGGTATGAATCTGGCCCTGGCATCATCAGATCGACAATATCATCTTGACCAAAAGGGGAAAGAAGTGTAATAAAATAAGGCATCAGTGGCTAAGAGAGATCAAGTAGCATCAAGAGGCTATTTTGGAAACTACTTAAAGCAAGTTTCAGTTAGATAGTGCTAATTGCCATGGTTTGCTAAACCCCAACCAATATCATTTCTGTTGACACTTAAGAACAGCCAGGTTATTTTATAGACTCTATAAAAGTTTCATGCACTGTTTTTCTTCCTGAAACATATAATTTCCAGTGGGCTCCTAGGTCAGATAAACCCTAAAACCCAGAGGGATCAGCCTTTCCAAGATTATCAACTAATTACCTCAGCCTATCTTTTACTATTGAGACCCCTTTTTCTTTTTGTATATATGTTATATTTTACAATAAAAATGGTTTTAAAAAAGCAAATAGATATTGAAAGTTAGGGTAAAGAGGGATATAAAAGACTATGCTTTAAGATCTAGGGTTGGAAATTTGAATGCAGCCAGGGCTACTGAGGGGGCAAACTCTGGGATGTTTTATTCCATAGAGACAATCTTATTTGCTTAAGAATTTCTTCTATGGTGCTAAGAGGCCTCAGGTTTAGCAGGGGCCTCATGGCAAACAAGGGCAAGCACTAGCTGGGATTACTAGTCTTAAAGTTACCCACAAGGAGTGAAGATCCCTACCTAGAGGGAGGTGGGGCATTTAGGAACAATGAGAAATTGATGGGACACTAAAATGTCCTTGTTCTGGTTTGCTAGCTGCCAGAATGCAATGTACCAGAAATGGAAAGTCTCTCAAAAACAGGAATTTAATAAGTTGCTAGTTCACAGTTCTAAGGCCAAGAAAATGTCCAAGTTCAGTGTTTCTCTCTTAAGTGAGAAGGCACATGGTGAACACGGTCAGAGTTTCTCTCTCATCTGGAAAGTCACATGGTGACCACGGTCAGTGTTCCTCTCTCATCTGGAAGGGCACATGGTGAACACCAAAATGTTCTCTCTTTTATGGGCTCCAGAAACTTATCAAGACCCACCAAGTGTGTGGAGACATGCATCCAGCTAATCCAATTTAACAACCACTCTTGATTAAAATCATCTCCAGGGAGATGATCTGATTACAGTTTCAAATATACAGTATTGAATAGGGACTATTCTGCCTTTACAAAATGGGATTTAGATTAAAACTTGGCTTTTCTAGAGGACATATATCCTTTCAAACCAAACATCCCACCCTCTGGATGCTAAAAAAGACAAATTTTCCCCATATACAAAATATATTAAGTGCATAACAACATCACAATTCCTTAAACCATTTCCGTAGCAATACACATGAAATTCAAAGTTAGAAACATACATACTCCTCTCAAAGTTAGTTACAGACATAGTCTGTTTAAGGCAAAATTATCCTCTGGCTTTAGATATTTGAAAATTCAAAACAAGTTATTTGCTGCCCAAATAGAAAGGAAGAACATTCATATGACACATATAGCCATTTCCATAGGGAGGAAGGAAACACAGGGGTCACAGGACCCAAGCAGTTTTGAAAACCCACAGGGCAAAATCCATCAGATTTCAAAGTCTGAGAGTCATTTATACTCAGGGCTTTAGAAAGCAGCAGTACCACCCTTTCCAAAGGCCTACGCAGAGACCTGCCTCTCTCTGAATGCAACCTTGGGGGACATTGGGGAGACCAACTTTTCTTCAGCTCTTCCCTCTCCAAGTATTGGGGCTGCACCTGGGCTGCCTGCCACATCTGGAGCACTTGCTCAACCCCTCCATGTGGTGGCAGCCATGCTTTCCCCAAACCCCAAGGAATGTGCTTCACACTCTCTCAAGGCCTGAGGCAGCATGACTCTTCCACTGTTGTGAGGTGGAAGGCCCATACTCTGCCTTTGGGGCAAACTCACACTCTTCATGGGCTTGGGCAGGTCCGCTCTCCTGGCCTGAGGGTTCTAGACTTCAGACCTCAGTCTCCATGGTTTTACCTCTGCAGTTATTTTTCCTCCAATGTATCCGTTCTCTGAAACCCCTAGTCCAGACTGGCAGCGGCTCTATTTATACAGGTCTGACAGCACTCTCATTGGCTTTCTATGCAGTAGCCTTGGATGGTGCCCATCAGACATAAGGAGTTTCCACAAATCCTTCCTGGATAACTCCATGTCCAATCCTGGCTTTCTCTGAAAATGCTGACTGGTTCCACATCTGGCCAAATCCTCACATGGAGCACTGTTCTCTGGGCTCTCCCTTCCTGGAAGCTCAGAATTTTCCAGGATGTCACTTTCTGGTTTCTTTGTACCCAGGAGTTCAGTTTTCATCTTATCTCTCTCCTGTCACATTCACTATAAGCTGTGAGGAGAAACCAGGCTGCACTTTTGACTTTGAATTTGGAGATCTCTTCTGCTAAATATCCAAGTTCATGGCTTTTAAAATCTGCCTTCTAGCCAAAGCCACTAGTCAATTTTGCCAGATTATCTGCCATTTTAAAACAAGGATCGCCTTCCTTCCAGTTTGCAATAACACTTGCCTCATTTCTATCTAAGGCCTCATCAGAGGTATCTTCAGAGTCTACTTTCTACCAACAGTCTCTTCAAAACATTCTAGGCCTTATTATCAAGCTTCTCACAACTCTTCCAGAATCTTCCCTTTATCCATTTAAAAAGCCATTCCAGCATGTTTGGTATTTGCAACCGCAGCAGCAGCACCCCACTCTAGGTACCAAATCTGTTCTAGTTTGCTACCTGCCAGAATGCAACAGACCAGATGGAAAGGCTCTTAAAAAGAGGAACTTAATAAGTTGCTAGTTTAAAGTTCTAAGGCCAAGAAAATGTCTGAGAAGTTCAGGGTTTCTCTCTCAAGTGAGAAGGCACATGACGAACACAGTCAGAGTTGCTCTCTCATCTGGAAAGTCACATGGTGACCACGGTCAGCATTCCTCTCTCATCTGGAAGGGCACATGGAAAACACCAAAATGTTCTCTCTTTTATAGGACTCCAGAAACTTATCAAGACCCACCCAAATGGGTGGAGACATGCCTCCAGCTAATCCAGTTTAACAACCGCTCTTGATTAAATCTCATCTCTAGGGAGATGATCTGACTACAGTTTTAAACATACAGTATTGAATAGGGATTATTCTGCCTTTGTAAAGGTAAAATGGATTTAGATTAATACATGGCTTTTCTACAGACATACATCTTTTCAAACCAGCACAGTCCTTTAGCCTACAAAGGAGAGGGGTTGTGAAGGTTTTAGTTTTGGCTTTACTGCCAACTCCCATAACTAGCTCAGTCCAAGTGGAGGTAGGCAGTTCAGGACAGAGTTGATGTAGTGTTAATTAAGAAATTAATAATTTTACCTGTCATATTGAGTGTCACCATGGATTCCTCTAAGTTGGTCAGATGTGAAGTCAGCAGAACCATATGCAGCCTCAGCCTTCTTCACTTGTTGTGAGTAGGGCTTGAGGGACTGTCCTGCCCTCTCCCCTCTTTGGAAGACAGTACAGTCCCTGGGCCCCAAATCCCATGTTGGTGGCACTTAGGGCAAGGTCCTGGTGGGCCCAAAGGTCAAAGATTATTCAGAGGTTTCTGGCACTGTTTTTGCCATTGGCCTTTTGACTAACTGCTGAAACAAGGCCCTAGAGGTTTGGAGCCACAATTTGGGTGACCTTGAGAGGACTGAGCACTATTAACAGTGATAGAAATGTGCTGAGCCTTTTTCTCTAGTCTTTTGCTTACCTTTCTTTGCCTTATTCTCCTCCACCTTATTTCAATTGTTAAAGATAGAAAAGGCAGTTTCTAATTCATCATGAATAGGAGTTTGTGGGCCCATGCAGAGCTTTTGCAGCTTTCTCCAAGTGTTAGAGATGATTGGCTGATGAAATGAGTCCCTAGAAAAACTTGACCTTCCCAGAAATTTGGGTTTACATTATTAATCTTTTGGGCTTCCATTAGCCTCCCCTGGAACAGAGCTGGGGATTTCCTTTTTCTGCTGAGTGATCTCCCTTAGCTTATTACAATGAACTGGCTTGGTGGTATATTTTCTCATGCCATTTAGCAAACAGGTTTAAAAGTGGATTATTAAGAATATTTTCTTTTCTAAACATTTGGGAATTGGGAATTTTTGCCTAGTTTCCCTGTCTTTTACAGATTGTAATTGAGAGTTCCATTTGAGGGCTATGCTTCCCTATTTTTTAAGCTTATATTGGCTGTTGGCCTTTATGTTTCCCTACAATTTTTTTTTACGTGGGCAGCACCAGGAATTGAATGCAATGGGTTTTAATGGAGACTATTTGAAGATTCTGGGAAGGGGGCCTATTTACAAGGGGGTTATTTAAAATATTTGCTTCTTTCCACAAAGAGGAGTTATGAGGAAGAAGGTTTTGATAGTTCTCTTGGTCATAACATAATTTTCAAGAGCCCTTCATGGGTTTGTTGTGACATAAGGCCATAAAAGTTGTATACAAGGAATTTCTTGCCACTTTCCTTCCCTTTTACAGAAGAGATTTAATTGTAAGATAGGGATATAATTGACTGTTCCATTCATGGGCTGATGCTGGCTGTACTCCAGGTGATACTGTGGCCATCAGTTTGTGATAGCCTTTTAGCTCTGTGGTGGGAAAATTATCTTAATTTCATAGCAGGCAGCTCAGTGAACTGTCAGCCAGAATACTGGAAGCACCACCCATTTATAAGGAAGAGAGAGAGAAAGAAGGCAGATTCCAGTACTGGTGTCTGTTGTCCTGGGTCATTGGTCTGCCATTCTGAACATTGATCCCTTGGTGCCATGAGCATACAGTGCTATCCTCAGATGTGTCTGGGTCCTTGAAGATGCAGGAGATAATGGCCCAGTACCATATTGATGCTGCTGAGCCTACCCACTCATCTTCCTAGAAGTGTTTGTATTATTAACTTGCTGTCTAAGAGAATGGAAAAGATTTGCCAGAAACAAACTCTAGGGAGGAAATCTCTCCTTGTGTTGCCAGGATCAGGCTAGAGAGAAGGAACATGCAGCAAGGAAATTGGGCTTCTTTAAGAACGTGGCTTAGTATGCTTTTCAGGAAATAAGGTGTGGGCATATTGTAGCCTAAACAGAGGTGACTCCCCAGAATGTTAAAGGCAACACCTTGGTTGATATAGGAGTTCTTAGCCCAGAATCCTATGTTACAAAAGATGGAATGTTTCAGAATGCATTGAAAGCCAGAGAGAGTAGAAAGAGGGAGATATTTATGGAGGCAAGGGAGAGGACTTCTATGGATGTGAACAGAGGAACAGATTTATCAGAGGGAAGGGTCTGGGTCCTCAGAGGGGAGGAAAAAAGTGTGTGGTACTCAGAGAGCTGAGGAGAGAGGGGTAGTGGGGGAGAGAGGGAAGGGAAGTGAGAGGGAAAGAGGAGGGGGGAGTTGGGGGCTTGATTTGGCTCTCATTGGACTCCCATAGGAGAGGATAACAATTAGCTAAGTGAGAAGCAAAATGACAGCCACATGACAAAACCTCTCAGTATTTACCTGTCCAGTTGGTGAGAGAGAAGTGTCTCCTGGCTGGCTCACCAAAACATGTTGCTGGATTTTGGCTTCCAAGGTTGTTGGCCATACTATGAGAAAGAATTCAAGGGCACAGAGTGGCATAGAGTAAGTAGGAAGGAAATTTATTAAGAATACTTGTATGAGGACATGGGGGCACTCTCAGAAAGAAAGAAATGAGGAAGGTCAGTGGCCCCATATTACCTTTATTTTTTTGTGTGCGTGGGCCAGGAACCCCACATTACCTTTTATATTTTTCATGTCTATTATCAAGAAATGTGACTTTTTCTTGTTGAATTGTATTCTACCTCATAGAAATTGAAGAATAGAGTTGTATATTGAAAATACAGTATTTTAGGGTTTTGCATTTTAGTTACCTTTACTGAAGATCATCATTTTTTCACATTATGCCAAGCATTCTCTCCTATCTTTTTCTTTTAACCTGCACACTTCCTTTTAATTCTTGTAGGGCAGGTCTCTTTTTCATGAACTCTCCAATTTCTTCTATCTGTGAATATTTTAAACTTTCCTTCATTTTTGAAGGGCAGCTTTGTCAGATAAAGTCGTTTTGACTTGCAATTGTTTCTTTCTGTACCTTATAATTATCATACCACTGTCTTTTTCCTCCATGGCTTCTGATGAGAAATCAGCACTTAGTCTTGTTGAGCATCCTTTGTATGTGATGGATTGCTTTTCTCATGCTGCTTTCAGAATCCTCTCTTTTTCTCTAGCATTTGGCATCTGATTCCTATGTCTCTTGGGATTGGTCTATGAGGGTTTGTTGTGTTTGGAGTATGCTGTGATTCTTGGACAGCATATTTATGTGTTTCCTAAGAGATGGCAAATTTTTGACCATTATATCCTCAAATATTCTTTCTTTCCCTTTCCTCTTTCTTCTCCATCTGGGAAAACCCCGGTGTGTATATTTGTATGCTTCATGCTGTCATGGAATTCCTTGAGACACTGCTCAATTTTTTCTATTTTTTCTCTTAGTTATCCTGACTGAATGATTTAAATTGTCATGCTTTCCAGTTCACTGATTCTTTCTTCTGCCTTTTCAAGTCTGCTGTTGTATTACTCTTGTGTGTTTATACAATTATTATTATTTTTAAACTATAGTTTTCTATAGATAATACATGCACATGATTTTTAAAAATCAAATAATATAAGTTTATTTTGTAGAAATGTGTTATACTAGGATTTGTGTCTATTTGTGCCCTTTTAAACCCAAATCTTGCCTACTCTAGTTGTTCCATTCCCTTCTTTTGTTTTTTAGGAGACTTTGATTAGAGAAGTTGTGAGGTTATAGAACACTTTTGCATAAAATACTGAACTCCCATACACCTTGAACTGATTTAGGAGGTTTGTTTGAACTTCTTTGATTGTTGTTCTAAATTCTGTGTGTCCTCTGAAGTTTTAATTTGTTTCTTTGACTGAACCATATTTTCCTTTTTCTTAATATAATTCTTTTAATGTGCTGCTGGATTTGATTCACAAGAATTTTGTTGAGGATTTTTGCATCTATATTCATTAGAGAGATTGGTCTGTAATTTCCTTTTTTGTGATATCTTTGTCTGGTTTTGGTATGAGGGTAATGTTGGCTTTGTAGAATGAGTTAGGTAGCTTTCCCTCCTCTTCAATTTTTTTGAAGCATTTGAGCAGGATTGGTACTAATTCTTTCTTGAATGTTTCATAGAATTCACATGTGAAGCCATTTGGTCCTGGACTTTTCTTTTTGGGGAGCTTCTTAATGACTGATTCAATTTCTTTACTTGTGATTGGTTTGTTGAGGTTGTCTATTTTTTCTCGAGTCAATGTTGATTGTTCACAACTTTCTAGGAAGTTGTCCATTTTGTCTACAATGTCAAGTTTATTAGCATAAAGTAGTTCATAATATCTTCTCATTGCTTCCTTTATTTCAGTGAGGTCATTGGTTATGTCTCCTCTTCCATTTCTGATTTTATTTATTTGCATTCTCTCTCTTCTTCTTTTTGTCAATCTTGCTAAGTGTCCAACAATGTCTTTGATTTTCTCAAAGAACCAACTTCCAGTTTTGTTGATTTTCTTGATAGTTTTCGTGTTCTCAATTTCATTTATTTCTGCTCTAATCTTCA
>PVIY010058263.1:0-12528 GCA_004026745.1 Myrmecophaga tridactyla | reverse complement strand
TTCCCAGACCAAACTGGCCTCCTATCAGGAGGAAAGAGTCACCTGCGTCGGTTTTCCCTGAGGGTGAGACCCAGCAGGTTGAAAGACTTTCCTGTGAAGTCTCTGGACTCTGTTTTTCTTATCCTGCCCTGTGTGTGGCACTTGTCTGACTGCAGGTCCCACCAGCATAAGATGATGCAGTACCTTTAACTTTGGCAGAATCTCCCTGCTGGGGACATGGTGGAGACAGAGGAGAGGTTGTAGGCTGGTTTTAATGGCTTCAAATTACCAAGCCCTGGGGTCTGAATTCCTTGAGGGAGGGATTCCACCTGAACTGGGCTTCACCCCTCCCCTGGAGAAGGCACAGGCTCCAGACAAGCCCCCAAAAGAGCTCACTTCTGCCTATGCCTGGGGCAGTTGCACCCTGAAAAGTCCTGCCGCTGTATCCTGAGGCAGTCAAGCCTTTGTAGATACACAGCCACAAAAACCTCTGTTTCCTTTTTTTTTTTTTTTCCCTTTTTCTGTCAGTCCTGCCCCCTTGGCGCCGGGGCAAAAATGAGTAACCTCTGCTTTGATCAAGTTCACCTAAGCTGGGGGCCTAATTTTAGTAGTCAGAATTTGTTAATTAGTTCCACAATTGGTGTTTGATTGTGCCCGGTCCCTGCTGCTGGTAAAGTCCTTTCCTTTTCCCTCTGGGAAGCGGCCTGTCTGGGAGGGGCGATGGCCGCCGCAGCTTTGGGAACTCACGGTTCTGGGGGGTGCTCGCAGCCGGTCCAGCTGGTCCAGACTGGGGTATGCTGTGTGTCTGGTCACTGACGTGGCCCCAGGAGCTGTTCTGTACTGTTTCTGGTTATTTAGTAGTTGTTCTGGAGGACGAACTAAAACACGCACGTTGTTAAGCCGCCATCTTGACCCGGAAGTCTGGATTGGCTTTTTTAATGGGGATTTATTAGTTAAAATTTACAGTTCTAAGGCCTTGGAAAAGTCCAAATTAAGGCATCAACAAGAGGATATCGTCACCGAAGAAAGGTCAATGGCATCCAAGTTTCCTCTGTCACATGGGAAGGCACATGACAATGTCTGCTGGTCCTTCTCTTCAAAATGTCTCTGGGCTTCTGTGGGTCCTTGCTTGTTTCTCCCAGACATTTTTATCTAAGTTCCCTCTTTCGAGTGCTCTTATGCTCTCCATTAAGACCCACATTTAATTGGGTGCGTCACATCTCCATGGAAACAACCTAATCAAAAGCCCTACCCACAGCAGGTCTGCCCCCACACGAATGGGTTAAAAGAACATAGACTTTTCTGGGGGTACATAACAGATGCAAACCAGCACGGGTTCCCTTTTTGCTTTTATCAAATAAGGTAGATGAAAGGTGCACATGTGAGACAAATGTTCAGATTTGATTGAGTTCACATCTAAATAATCTGTGCTATTAAAAAGGGCATTTGGAAATATTGGCGTTGTAGTCTTAGATATGTTTCAAGACCAATATTTATGGTAATTAATGATTTAAGAATACTTCTGGAAAAAGCTTTTAGCAATTCATAGGAATCTAAGTGATGAGACGTAGGAAGAATAGCTAGATATTTTTTAGCAATTGTTATCATAAGAAATTCAACATCAAAGAAATAACGAAAGCAACAAAATGCAAGTCTTTCTTCACAATTCTGCATTAGAAACAGATAAACAGCTTTGCTTCCCTGAGAGAAATGGCAAGTTTTATCCCATACGACCCTCAAAGAGTTGCCCACTTGCTCCTCACATGAGAAAACAAAGGCTCCATAATCCTAAATTTCATAGAGGAAACACACAGAATTTGTAGATTGTTTTAGCATCGTCTTTTTCATTTATTACTAAAGATAAGCCACCCTCGTTTAATGGAAGAAATTTGCACATGTTCATTACAGCTCAGCTGATGGGTCCAGAGATTACCTTTTCGCTTTAATAAGATGTTGTTCTGCATCCCTCGCAACAGTGGAGTAAATTCCATTTCACCTCTCCTCCACCCACAGTACTGCTTGCATCAATTATTGGGACTGAGAAATGATGTCACAGTGGCAAATTCACAGTGAGAGAAGGGCTTGCTGTCATCAATCTGGTCACAGTAAAAGGGAGGACTGTGCAGCCTTGGACTAGAATTTGGAAAAATCAGGAAGGTGTAAGGTAAAATAAAAAAGAAATATTTCCAGTAGATTTCCTAAACTGTAGTAATGGTAATTTTGTTGGATATTCAGCTAGAAATAGTCCATTGAAATTGTAGTCTAGGGCCACAAAATTTTGCTTTGAAATTCATATTGAATAATTCAATGTAGCAACCAAAGGGAAAATAGCATCAATAAATGTTTTATTTATAGTTGCAAGCATGTCTTTTTCCTTAGTTTAACACTATTTCATTTTGATATGGAAATTCTCAGTTACACTTCTAATAGTTTCTCATTTAACTACATCAGTGAGCTGTCTCCATGGTATCTGGAGATTCCCTCTCGTGCTCTGAAAGTCATTCTCCCTTATCTGGTATTAAATTCCTCATATTTTTTTCATTTCACCCAGTTATTTAGCATTATGTATGAATGTCCTCTCAATAAATTGAACTCCTGGGACTCTTTCTTGCTCTTGGTCTCAGATTAGACATCTAAATACTTACTACTTAGTAGCTTATGAAAGTACATTTCCATTTTATTTTTCATAATGGAAATTACTAATTAAAAGTTCAATAAAGAATGTATTCATTAAATTAGGATTTAATGAGCATCTACTATGTGCCAAGAATTATTTTAGGCTGTGAACCAAATGGAAATTTCTGCTAGCATGCAACTTAAATTCTGTTGCAGAAGAAATATATAATAAAGAAAATGAAACATTAAAATGAAACGTATGTAAGGTAGTTGATAAATGCTATAAAGGAAAACAAAGCAGGGAGGAGAGACAGAGGTCACTTGAGAAAGGAGGGAGTTGGTTATTAGGAGGGTCAGGGAAGGCCACACAAAAAAGATCAGATTTGAGCAAATTTCCAAATGAGGTGAGTGAGAGCTATCTTGGGAGAAGAACATTCCGGGCACAAAAACACATGTGAGGAGAAAGAACCAGGGTCTCCAGAACAAGGAAGGTGGGGAGAAGGAGTCAAGTCTTAGAGATAAAAGTGTGAGTGTTAGTGGTGAAGAATTAAAGGAGGCAGGTTATTATTTAATTGGGGATGTCATTAAATTCAGAAACTTAACAGAAGCAGGGTTGGGTCATTCTCCAGTTGGGAAGCTATATACATTAAAGAGATTCAATTTGTAATCAGGTTCAATAAGTAAATTTCAAAATTGTAGCAGGAATTAGATATATTCCTAGTAAGGTTTAAAGAAAAAGTATTTCGAAAACTCATTTCCTATGGTAATTTTTCACCAATAAAAGTATTTGGAATCTCAATAATAATAATACTTATGAAGAGTTATTGCTTACTAAGTGTAGACATTGAACAACTCCTTACATGTATTATCTTACTTAATCCACATAACTATTATTATTGCTACCTAATATAAAGCAATATATTATTATATGTTACGTTATGACTCCTATTATTATTATTATCCTCATTTTAAAGAAGTAGAAAATCAAGCTTAAACTTAAAGAGGTCAAATAAGCGGCACAGTGAATCAGAACCAGAATTGTTTTTCCAAATCCAGCTTGACTGCCTTTAGTTTATGAAGTTAATATTGGTAAATATGAGTGGAAGCTTTTAGGGTTATGATGATAACATACTGGTTGCATGTGGGTGACACATAGTAGAAGGCAGCGAAATGCTAGTTCCCACACTGCTTCCCCTCCTAACTGTTAAAATCATGTATTTGAAAATGAGCAATAGAAGACTGCACGTGGAGTCTGTCTAAACAATATATATATTTTTTGTAGACCTATTGACAGGGTGGGGCATCCTTTCACAGGGAAGCGCACTCCTCCTGTTGATGCTTATGGTAATTATCTCCACAACAACAGCCTGGACTGTACACAAATAATGGTGATTTTAGAGTGGAAACATATCAATCATAATTTATACATATAATTTTGGAAGACAGGGTGAGCTATAGTGTCTCCAAGGAGCATATTTGCTTTGCAAGGAAATACAATGCAGCTCTACAATAAATGTTACTAATATATCACCTCTGTGATCCAACTTCCTTGCAAACTCCTTGGAAAACTGGACTTTGATGTGTATAAATTTGACAGCTTTGAACCATTTGGAATCCTGACCCCTATTCTAAAGGCTTCCTCTTTTATACAACTAAAACCAGGCTTTTGTTCCTTAGTGTAGCTTCCTCTCAGCTTCCCTTCCCCAACTGTAAGTTTGGGTCATGTCAGTTCAGGTGGTTAATTTTTTTCTGCACTCACCCTATTTAAACAATGGAAGGCACTTAAATTGTAACTGTGTCTAATGCCATTTTCAGAGTCACGTCATGAGGCTAACTTATACTAAGATTTTTTTTGGTTTTACCGGCAAAACCAAATCCTCTTAGATAATATCTAAGACGTATTTTTCTTGTATTAAATTCTACTCTAGAGAATGTGGTGATATGAATGTAGACAGCGGTAAATATATCTCAAGCTCTAGTAAAATAGTGACTTTAGGTGGTAGAAAGGAACCCTATATTTTATGCATGATTTTTCCGTAGACCACAACTTCTCAAAGTAACTTTAAATATTAATTTGTTGCCTATGATACTTTGCAGTTTTAAAAGAGATTTCAAATAAATTATCTCATTCTTCACAACATTCTGATTTCAATGTGATAACTAGAGTAGAAATTATAGTCACATTTTACCCAGGTAAAGACAATAAGCAACCAAAGGATAAACACCAGGGAAGAATTACAGTTGGATTCAAGTTGAGGATTTCTGATTTCTTACTCTGACTCCCCAGCATACAATGAAGTCTAAGTAAAATAGCTAAAGTGAGGTCATTCATAAATTTGTGAGTTAAAACAGAAATAAAATATTTTCTTTGGGGCCAAGTATACAAAGAAATCTCAGAGTCACTCTTTGTCAATACAGGCTTTTTCCCTAAAACTTTCAAATGAAGCCCCACTCTGTGGAGAGCGCATTCTGCAATTTTTCTGGAGGAATACGTTTTGGGGGATATTAGAGACACCTTAAAAATAAGATTAATAAAGGGAAATTGCCCTACCAGACACTAAACAGTATAATACAGTTAAAAATCATTTTAACATATCAATATTGGCATGGAACAGTTCGAAATAGACCCAAACATATTAAAGAACTTAATACATTCCAAAGGAAATAGGGTCAGAAGAGTGGAATTATTAAGAAATGGATTTTAGAAAGATTTTCCTTTTATCCATCTCACAACAGAGAACGAAATATCTTCCAAATGGATTAAAGAATTAACTATAAAAATAAATATATATATTCAACAAATTGCAGCGGTTGTATACAGTTGTCCAAGACGTGTGCTGCACAACCTTAGAGCGCGCAGTCAGGTACACTGCAATGTGCATGGATGGCACAATCCCCCGGGTGAATAGTGTTAACACTGTGTATTCTGGTTGCCAAAGCTGCCCAAATGCAATATACCAGAAATGGAATGGATTTTTAAAAGGGAATTTATTAGAATTTATTAAGTTCAAGTTTACAGTTCTAAGACCATAGAAATGTCCAAACTAAGGTGTCCAGAAAAATAATTTAACTCCAAAGGAAGGGCCGATGAAGTTCAGGGTTTCTCTCTCAGCTGGAAGGGCACATGGCAACGTCTCCGAGCTTTCTCTCCTCATTTTCGTAAGTCCTTTCCTGGGGCATGTGCCTTCTGCATCTCCAAAGATCTCTGGCTGTTCGGGCTCTGTCAGCAATGAAGCTTTTTCCAAAATGGTTTCCTCTTAAAGGGCTCCAGTAGGCAATCCTACCTTGAATGGGTGGAGACACATCTCCATGAAACCATCTAATCAGAAGGTACTACCCACAATTGGGTGGGTCACAACTCTGTGGAAACAATAAAAAAGATCCCACCCAGCAATACTGAATGAGGATTTAGGAACATCCTCATTCAGTATTGAATCTGGGCTACATGACAGTTTCAAACCGGCACCCCATGTAACTGATTTTTGGTTGGAGAAGGGTTTTTCAGCAGGAATGCAGTATAAAAAATCACATAAAACCAAAACTGATAGATTTAACCACAAAAACACATTTTGAATGCTATGCATCAAACATCATAAAAGACAAAAAAGGTTAGAACTTTTACAACAAAGATGATAATTCTGTAGCATTTTTGTATGAAAGATATACATATATGTAAAGACATCAACTTTAATTTTACAACAGCAAAACCCAACAAAACCATTAGTTACTTGTATAAGCTAAGGTAACGCTAAAAAGTGTAGCAATAAATGCCAAAACGTAAAACTCAAGTGTAATATAACAAGCATTCTTAAACTTTTTGTTCCATGGACTATTTTGGCAGGCTGGCAAAGCTCAGGATCTCTTTCCAGAATAAAGTTTTTAAATACATGAAATAAACCAAACAGGATTTCAAAAGAAAGCAATTATATTGATATGCAGTTATAAAATATTAAAATAATAATGTGATATAATAATAAAGGCACTTCTTTATTAACGCATTAAATAACAAAATACAGCAGCAGGTTTAATTACTACCATAATTTCAAAGTCTTGATGAGTACGAATTAAATTTCAGATATCTGCTACAATTATAGTGTTATGCAAAAAAATGCCTGTCACAGGTACTGCTAATACTATTGGGTGTTGTCTACACGTTCATTACAGAAAAAAATGCTAAAACTCATAAAGAGGTTCATAGAAACAATGATTTTTTTTCCATCCCAAGTATACAGACCCCCTGAATTCTGTAAATCCCTTAGAGATTCACGGATCTCAGGTTAAGGACTCCTGCAATAGAAATGTATTTCTTGCTTAGGTAATCTCCCTGAATGGGATTGCAGGGGAGTGGCTACCATTTGAAGGCGGCCTCAAGAAGTGATCTGGGGAACATCTGAAGGAGGCTCTGCCAAGATCAATATGTGGCTTCCAAAGACTCCATCATTGTTCCCATTTCAGACAGCAAAAAGGGGAGAAGAGCATGCATGGGTATATGTCAGAGATTTTCATGGGCCAGGTCTGGAAATGGTGCATGTCACGTCCACTCATGTTCCACTCACCGGGACTCAGTCAGATGACCACACCTATCTGCAAGGAAGTTGTATGGCCAGGAAGAAAACTCAGTGTGTTGGTTTGAAAGGAAGTATGCCCCCTAAGAAAAGCCATGTTTTAATATAAGTTTCATTTCATAAAGGTAGAATAACCTCTAGTCAATACTGTATGTTTGAAACTGTAATGAGATCATCTCCCTGGGTAATGTGATTTAGTCAAGAGTGGTTGTTAAATTGGATTAGGTGATGACATGTCTCCACCCATTTGGGTGGGTCTTGACTGGTTTATTGGAGGCCTATAAAAGAGGAAATATTTTGGAGAATGAGAGATTCAGAGAGAGTGGCACTACGAAGCAGAGAGTCCATCAGCCAGCGACCTTTGGAGATAAAGAAGGAAAACGCCTCCCGGGGAGCTTCTTGAAACCGGAAGCCAGGAGAGAAAGCTAGCAGATGATGCCATATTCGCCATGTGCCCTTCCAGCCGAGAGAGAAGCCCTGACTGTGCTCGCCATGTGCCTTCTCACTTGAGAGAGAAACCCTGAACTTCATCGGCCTTCTTGAACCAAGGTATCTTTCCCTGGATGCCTTTGATTGGTCACTTCTATAGACTTGTTTTAATTGGGACATTTTCTCGGCCTTAGAACTGTAAACTAGCAACTCACTAAATTCCCCTTGTTAAAAGCCATTCCGTTTCTGGTATATTGCATTCCAGCAGCTAGCAAACTAGAACAATAAGTTTTGATGAGTGGTTAGTAGTCTCTGCCATACCAACTAACAAATTTTAGCAATTTCACTTTTAGTGACTATAGTAAATTTAGAGGGAAGAAATGTGAACTATAGAGAAAATAGAGTTAAAACATTTTGGAGAGCAAACTATCAAGGTGAATCACTTGTTTTAAAAATATTTCAATTCCTTGATTAATTAATTTAATTATTATGAATTTTTTAAAGAACACAACACACACTGAAGAAAAATTTATGCACAAATTATTCATAGCAGCATTAATTATAATAAAAATGTAATTGTGTATTATTAATTATAAAATATAGAGAGATATAATGACCAAAAATTCAATAACATTGTCAATGAAATTGAAGAGCATCCATATAACAGACTATTAGGTTTATGAAGAGTTTTAATAAGTTATAGCTGCAATTTCTTGTGTGCTTATTATATAATAGGCATTGTGCTAAGCATTTTGTGTCTTAAGTCTCCACCACAACCCCATATGACAGTCTCTTAACCCCATTTCACATATGAAGAAACAATCTCAGCAAGGTTAAGTGCTTTGTTGAGGGTTATACAGCTATAGTTTAGTCTCTGCTGGTTGCCCAGCTAAAATCCATTCTCCTTTCTTCCTTGCTAACAGAACACCAATTTTGCTTGGGGGTAGCAATGAGTTCAGCTAAATGTACTCCACCTTCACATTAATACAGTTGAGGCTAGCCATGTGCCATTTAGGCCGAAATTGCCTAAATTCTGGGCAATTCGATTTAAGCAGAGATTTCCATTATAAGGGAAGACTCAACTGGCATGAGTCTTTTTAGCCTTTTGGCCTGCACCCTTTCCCACTTCTTCCAAATGAAGATGTGAATCCTGGATGTGTGGCAGCCAATTTATAGCCAACCTATAAGCCATGACTGAAAGCCGAGAAATGCAGTACAGGGGGCCAAGAGAAGACCTGCCTTAATGAATTAATGAAATTCTTTAATTAAGTCCTTGATTGCCTACGTCACAACACTATTTGATTCAATCACAGAAGTCAGATTCTTATTAGATGAAGCCAAGCACAATCCTATCTGATGTAGGTAAGCACTGGCAAATTCAAGATATAAACCATGTTTAATTGTCTTAAAAACCTCTTAAGAACAGTTATCTGCTGATTTTATGTTTATCCTTTAATGTTAAATGAAAACAGCAGATACTAAAATTGAATATATAGTATGTTCTCAACCACATCAATATACATAGAAAGACTCCTGGAAGGGTAGAGACCAAACTTTTAATAATGGTTATTTTTGGGTAGCAGGATTATGGAGGTCACTTAAAAAAAGAGCTTGGAGGGATTTCATTATAATTGTAATATATTATGTAATTTTATATGTGCTTATATATATTATGTAATATATATGTGCTTATCGGGGAGAATTTGCAATCTAATGAAAAGAACAAAGAAGAAAATAAAATGCACCACCTTTTAATTTCCCTACATTTATATTTCTAAACTGCATGTGCTATTTTGTATCCTGTTGTTTTAATTTACTACTGTAAGCATTTTCCCTTGTTATTAAATATATCAAATACATTATTTTAGTGACTGCATATCATACCATCATGTAGTTGAATGTAATTTGTTTAAATTTTTCAGTTGAAAATTTTAACGAGTTTAAATTTTCAGTGTTAGGAATGCTCTGGGGAATACCTGTGTTTATACATGTTTGTCTGTTTCACTGATAGTTTCCTTACCATAAATTCTCAGATGTAGGACTATTGAAACAAAGGGAATTATTTCCGTCAGTGTTATGAATCTTTTAATAGGTTCTTCAGAATGTTGAAAAACATGTCTCACCAGGGCCTTGGGAGGGTAACCCCTCTTAGAGGCCTTGAAGGCATCGCCTTGCCTTAATTCACCTCTAGCTGGTTCTATCAATGCAACTGACAGGTGATTGTTAAGTGGATTTCCAGACGATGTGATCTTATTTTAATTAAAATATTCCTTTCAAAATGGTGAGAGAATCACTGATTGAACCAGGAAATACCTATCATTTAAACACAAGGGAATCCCAGGAAAATGATGAAGCTGAAATCTCTCCCATTCCTAGCAAGAGCACTTTGACAGCTGTATTATAAGGGAAAAACAAATATGACATAATCAGATTGGATAAGATGACTCTTGGAATAAAGATAAGGATAAAGATTTACATCCACTATCATTAATTATCATTTAAGTTGAGGTGGTTCATGATCTGAAAGACATGGAGCAGTGTCCTCAGTTGCTCCGAGGTGAGGATGCTGTAAAAGTCAATGTGTTAGCCTTCATTCTGCTGAGGGAGTCCATGGAAAAGTCATATATGCCTCTGATTTGCACTGTCCATTTAAATGACAGAATGCACATGCACATTTTAAAAGTTAACGCACCATATTGCACAATGTAATATAAATCTCCAAAGTAAAATTTTCTATTTGCTGAAATTTTAAAACAGTAGACAGTAGTGAACCAGATAATTCAAAATGACAAAAATAACAGTCAATATTTATTCAGTGTTTATTCTGTACTAGACTTTATGCTGTGCTCTTATAAGTAGTTAGAATAATTATCCCCATTTTATGGATGAGAAAGCAGGTTCTTAGAAGGTAGTACAGTTTGTAAATTGACTTATAAGTAGCGCTGGCTACGTGATTTTTGAGACCTGGTGCAAAATGAAAATGGGGGTGGTGGTCCTTAGTTCAAAAATTATTAAGAACTTCCAAGGTGGCAAAAGTCAAGCATTAAACCAAACACAGATCCTTCTAAGTTCAGGACCCTGTGTGATGGCCCAAGTCACATCTCCTTGAAGCCAGCTTGCCCTTAAGTTTGTGCTTGTAACCACTAGGCTGTATTCCCTCCCTTCTGAGTAAATTACTAAATAGTGTGGTCCCTGGGGTTACTCAGAGTTATTAGGTGTTTATCAATTGACCTGAAATACCCATTTCATTATGCCAAGAAGAAAGATCCTTTCTCACAGACAGGATTGGATATTTACTCCCACCTATATCACACAGCTTCTCAGTAAATACCCAAAGTATCATAAGGACTTAAACTTTTTACTGAGTTTCTGTCTGAAAATATTAAATAACTAGAATAAAGGGGGTTCTCACAATGTAAAAAGGAGCTATGGCTAAATATTAGCCTATGCACTATGATTCCTTTCACTACATATTCTAATAGCCAGCATTCTTATCACCTACAGGAACTGCACTTAGATGTCATAGTGCAAGGAAAATTAGAATACATTACTTTACCTTTAGAGTAAAAAGAAAGACTAGAGTGCTGAGGCTACTACCAGGAGAAGGGAATATTAATACAGAAATAAAAGACTTTCTAAGGTACAATTTCATTATTTCCAGAAGTTAGTTCTATGCAGAGCGACTAATATCATCACTACATGTAACATGATTGGGGCTTAGAGAACATTTCATTGTAAGCAGCAGTGACCAAGTAGCAGATTCAGACTTCGTTGAAATAAAGGCAATTTTTCATTATGGAAATCTATTTTGCTTCTGGTAGAGATGGAACCAAAGTGAAACTAAACAGGCTAAATATGGCATCCATTGTGAACAGAGGTAAAGGTTCTGTAAATGGGTATTTTTTTTTCATTTCTATGACTCGAAGACCAGTTCCTTGAAGGTACTCATATGAATTCTATAACTAAAAATTCGTCAATAGGGATAAACGGGAGAATATTGTTAAAGTGGTGCATAGCCACTGACTGTTGTTTGGCATTTTAAGTCGTTTTTTTAAGTGACTGGTTTTCCTTATGAATGCATTAACAAAATATCAAGCAAGCTTCTTGGACGTGATTATGATTCTTGTCTAAGTATAAATTTTTTTCTTTAAAAATAGGCAACTTTCTCATATACTTCAGTTTAAAATAATTTTATTAAGATATAATTGGCATGCAATAAACTGCAGATATTTAAAGTATAGAATATGAAAAGTTTTGCAATATGTGTACAGCCAGGGAAACATTGAAATCAAGGTAAAGAATATATCCATCACTTCTCAAAATTGTCTCATGCCACTCATGCTTCACTCTTCCCTCCTTGCCCAGCCCTTCCCCTGGTCCCCAGCAACCACTGATCAGCTTTCTGTCACTATAGATTAGTTCGCATTTTTAAGGATTTATGTGAATGGGATAAAATGGTATGTACTCCTTTTGTCCTACCTTCTTTCATTTAGCATAATTTTGAGATTCATTCACTTTGTAGCATGTATCAGCAGTTCATTCCTTTTAATTGCTGAATAATATCCCATTGTATAGTGTATTAGTTAGGGTTCTCTAGAGAAACAGAATCAACAGGGAACACTTGCAAATATAAAATTTATAAAAGTGTCTCACGTGACCTCAGGAACGCAGAGTCCAAAATCCACAGCGCAGGCTGCGAAGCCGACGACTCTGAGGGAGGGTCTGGATGAACTCCACAGGAGAGTCTCACTAGCCCAAGCAGGAATGGAACCTGTCTCCTCTGAGTTCTCCCTAAAAGGCTTCCCATGATTAGATTTAGCATCACTAATTGCAGAAGACACTCCCCTTTGGCTGATTACAAATGGAATCAGCTGTGGATGCAGCTGACGTGATCATGACCTAATCCTATGAAATGTCCTCATTGCAACAGACAGGCCAG
>PVIY010058262.1:0-12530 GCA_004026745.1 Myrmecophaga tridactyla | reverse complement strand
GTCTCATATCTCTCCCCGCCTTTCAGTCAAGAAGGTTTTCTCAGTTCCTTGATGCTGAGTCCCAGCTCATTCTAGGATTTCTGTCCCATGTTACCAGAAAGGTCCACACCCCTGGGAGTCATGTCCTATGTAGACGGGGCGGGGGGGGGGAGGGTGGTGAGTTTGCTTGTTGTGTTGGCTAAGAGAGAGAGGCCACATCTGAGCAACAAAACAGGTTCTCTTGGGGGTGACTCTTATTTTAAATATCTGCCATCTTATTTTAAGGATGCAGTCTACTTTGTGGAGAATAAGAGATAAGAAGTAGGGGTAATAAAATAAGCTCTAAATTAGAGCAGGTTTTTTTTTAGAGCTGAAAGAATCCTACCCATTATGCCTATAAAAATGGACTTTTGGGGGGTGCAAGGGTAGTTCAGTGGTAGAATTCTTGCCTGCCATGCTAAAGTCCCAGGTTCTATTCCCAGTCCATGTACTTCCCAAACAAGCAAGCAAACAAAAAAACAAAAAGCAAAAATTCAACAAATGGTGCTGCAATAATGGGATACTCACATGGAAAAAGAATGAAATGTGAAATGTGAACCCTGCCATACAGCGTACAAAAAAAAAAAAAAAAAAAAAACAACAGCAGCTAACATTCTGGTTGAAAGAAATTTTATTCAAAACTGAAATTATCAGTGTTTTAGAATAAAACAACTGTATTCTTAAGCGCTTAGAATGTTTTGAAACTTAAGAGCGTACTCCATTTTCTGTTTACCCTAAAGAAAGTTAACAAAGGATCAGACTCTTTTGCATGGAATTGATTTCAATACATATGAAGCAAAAAAGCCAGTTAAATCATCATGAATAAAAAATAAAATTATGCAAGGATCCCTTTGCTTTAACAGCATATGTCAAAAAATGGCAGCGATGTCATGAGACACATGCTGATGGGAATTGTCTTGCTGCTACAGTATTAGAAGTTCCCAGACCCAGCATATTTGACTTTAGTTCTGTATGCTGCTTTCAATATCTGTATACATGTGACTTGAATGCTCCAACATACTTTATCAGGGTCCTTCAGAGCTGGCAAAATATACATAAGATGTCTTATAAGCCACTGACTCACATGATTGTGGGGGATGGAAAGTCTGACTTTGCAGGGTAGGCTGAAGGCTAGAAATTCTGGTTAAGAGTGATGTTGAATTTTCTGTCTTCTTTTTCTTTGGAAAGTTAAAAACATAATACAAAAATAATACCAAGAACTCTAATAAATATAAACACTCAGTGAGACACGCACACACAGACACACACGTATATATCTGCTACTCAGATACTTATATTTACCAACTTTTAACATTTTGCCACATTTACTTCCCTCCCTCCTCCTCATCTATCTCTAATTATCTTTCTCTCTCTTTTTTTTTTAAACATTTAAGGGTGGTTGCATACATCAAGCTCTTTTATCGTTTAATACTTTCATATATATTTTGATTTGAATTTTTGGAGTGTAAATTACTTAGGTTGGGAACTCAGAATGGAGTGGAGACTATATAGTTTCGAGGCAAATTCCTTCTGAGTCCTAGAACCCTCCTTCTTGTTGTTAAGAACTCCAACAAATTGGTTGCGTTCCACCCATGTTATTGAGGGTAATCTCCTTTATTTAAGGTCAATTTCTTGTAGATGCTAATGCTATCTGCAGAATATCTCCATGGCAACAAACAAGGCCAGTGTTTGCCTAGACAACTGGACACTGTAACTAGCCAAGTTGACCCATTGCATTACCTATCACACATGATTTCTGCAGACCAGAAAGAAATCTCACTTTTGAACTCTAAGGGACTGGCAAGCAGACAGTTGTTCCAACCGTGCATTAATAAGTAACAACAGCATTCTTTTTATGAACAACAGTAATAGCTGAAATTTGTTAAGCATTTCCTGGGTGCTAAGCACTCATGTAATCTTTGCAACAACCTTGCAAGGAAGGTAATATTATTATCCAAATTAGAGGTGAAGAAACAGTCACAGAACTTGGAACTTTTCCTGGGATAAGTGAGTGTTGGAGCTGAGATTTGAACCATGCTGCCTCTAAAGCCCAATGTCTCTAGCCGGTACTAGTCAGTTCTAGACAGTACTAGACTGTCTCTTGAAGAAAAAAAATGTGAATTTCCTTACACTAATGGGATATTATCTTAGCAGACCTTTCCAAGATAAGAAACTGTAGTTTTAAAAATACAGAGTTTCATTGCATGCCATGGTGCTGTTGGCCTTCTAAATTAAAAGAAAGAATGACAGACTGCCTCCTTTTTCCAGATACTGAGGCTAGCAAAATATTTGTAGGGTATTAAAGATGAGCCAGGTAAAGATGGGAGTATGTATGACAAAGAATGGACTTCAAAGAAGGTTTGCAGGTGTACAGCTCACTGCTTTGTGTTCTTGCCTCCTTGATGAGAATCTATTGCTTGTACTTTCTGGAACAAAGCCCTGAACCTGTTGTTACTTCTAATATTGAGGGACATAATAGCTGGTAAAGAATTGGTGTACAAATAATGTAGGAAGGATGTATCAGTGAGGCCATAGGATTAGAGTAGGAAGTTAGGAGATGTTAACATCATAAAAAAAATTAAAATGAAAAAAATAGTTCCAATGACATTTGTGGAAAACATGGTTGTGGTTTTGAAGTATTGCAAAAACGATTCTTTTGGGTTAAATGTTGTTGTGATAAAATTAGTTTCCCTACTCATTGGCATCGATGAGGATCATCCGATTATTTTCTCTTCAGCTATTGTCATTGCTGGACTGTGGGCGATCATGGGAGGACGGGGGTTGGTTTTGGAGTCTGTATGTGTGGGTACTGGGTTAGCATGAATATCAAAACACAAATGTATTCAAAATTTCAGTGGGAAACTTTGACTCAAGGGGTAGTGAAGCAGAGCTTGCTGTCATCGTAAACCTGTGAGATATGGGAGAGTTACGGTTTGAAAGCCCGGATTGGCATGGATTTGTATTCTAGAGAGTGGTTTAAGCTGTAGATTAAAAAGAGCTGAAAACATGAATGGCTGTGATCCTCCTGGTTAAAAGACTGAAGTCTTCCATCATTTGTCTTTAGGTGTTCTTAGTTTAGATGCCCGAGACCTCGTACAAGGTCAGTGGGGCGGGAGGGGCGGGGAGAATCTGATGGCAGTGGAAGCTGGACCTTGGACTAGAGTAAAATGATGCCCTGGAAGAGAAATCCTTTCTTCATGAAGGATTTTATGTCTATAAGCCTAATAACAATTTTGAACAGATATCCATATAGTTAGGTCATTTGAGTAACGTGGGTTATTTTGCCTGCTTGCAAACTTTCAGGTAAACCACAATTTAATTAGAAATAGAGAAACTACATCTCTAAGTCAGTGTACATGTTAAGTCATTGTACATATTATCAATGAAAACAAATGGACTATTTTACATTTTTTACTGGATTAAATCTGGTTGGTATATAGTATACTTTAGAAATTATTATTGTAAATAGTTGGACCTACCAGTCTGTCTTTCCTCCATGGATTTTTCTCATCGAGCACCCCCTGTCTGTATTTCCTCTTCACCTATCTTATCTTGAGTACCTTATTTTCTGTCCCTCACTGGGCTAAAAATTGTACTTTGAGATCACTAGCACCTTTCTCATTGCCGAATTCAATGGTCTTTCTCCGTCAACCTCTCATAAATCTATTGCGTTTGTTGTTTGGTGGCTCTCTTGTTCCCCCAACTTTCTTCTTGTAATTCCCTGATCATTTACTATCCTCAAATCCTAATAGCTCTTTACATCCTGCCCAGTGGCACCACTATTTTACCTTACTACTACATCACAATATAAAATATTGCATTCTCCAAAGTAGTGTTGGAAATTTGGTGACATGGCTGTGCTATTGGGACTCATGAGCACTGATTTTCCTTTCCCTAGTGCTGTCTCATGCCAGTCAGGCTAATAATGCTTGTGTTCAGCAATGGCCTTTTAATATTTGTAAATCTCTTTTGCGAGCCAAGAATTGTTACTGCATCCAGATAGAATTCTAGCTAATTCTAGTGTAAAGAAATCAGCAAGGAGAAAATTAAACATAATTATGCAGGAAAATAGGCTTTTATGACTCAATTAACATATTCTTATGCTGTTCTATTATTTCAAGGCAATATTTCATTAAAAAATGAGTTAGGGTTTTTGAAACTGTTAGAATTGAGTGAGGTAAGATGGGCTGAATTATTAAGTACTTCAGTTTTTATATGCGTGTGCCCGATAGCATTTGATACTAGGAGTTGAAATATCTGTTCAAAAAAATGTTATCTTCATTTTGAGGTATTTTCCTTCTTAATTTATGGTTCCTGAGAATCTAGTGGAAAAATCTAAGTTACATATGCATAGTGTAATAGTATATACAGAATTGTAGCCCAAAATATTTTGAGTACAGATATTGTAACTAAAATGGTCGAGTTTGGGTTGAATCCTTTGCCAGTGGCTCTCACATTTAATCCTTTGTTACTTTCCAGGAGAAAAAAAAAAATTATCTTCTGCTGGATAGGCAAAAGTCATTTATGCTAAAAACATGCTTTGGATTTTAGATCATTTATATGAGAGCACAAATCCTATGAACTAGAGCAGGATCCTTTCTCAAACTTATGTGAAATATTATTTGCTGTTTATAGCCTTGATTATGCTTTTAAGCCGTTTCTTGTTTGAGAAAGAGATGTTTGTTTGACGTTTTAATTGTGGTAGTCTGCATATCCTCCAAAGGGTGCAGACTTGCTCCAGAAACGTGGTTTTTGGGTTCACTAGATCACCCTCTTCTATTTTGTGTGCTTCAGGATAGTGTGACATGGATCGTAAGAAATTGGGTTGTGTGTTGGAGGATCAACTTCTCATAAAATTTGCCTAAAGCCCCACAAAGATCCCATTTTTCTTTTCTTTGGAACATTTAAATAATAAAGCATGGAGGTACAAGGGTAGTTCAGTGGTTGAATTCTTGCCTGCCATGCGGGAGACCCTGGTTTGATTCCCAGCCCATGCCCTTCTCAAAACAACAACAACAACAACAACAAAACAAACAGGCAAAACAAACAAAACCAACCAACCCCCCAAAATTCAGCAAATGATGCTGCAATAACGAGATACTCACATGGAAAAAAGAATGAAATTTGACCCCTACCATACAGCATATGAAAAAGAAAAAAATAATAAGGCACGATAAATTCTGTTCCCTCCTAATTTCTCCCATTGCTTTTGTATGGTTGTTCATAGTAATTCAAGGTTTCAGTTTTCTTTTTGTGTTTATTCCCCCTGGTAAACTCCTGGAGGGCAGGTACTGGGTTTACTCCTAGAACCGCTGGTACGTCGCAATGTGTCTGCCACGTGGTGGGGGCTCTGTCCTGAGTTCAGCAACCGAGACCCAGTGAAGTCAGCACAGTGACCCAGAAGCACTTGAGTTACCATTTCAGATGATGGAAAATGGTTGGTAAAGAGAAAAGCACTTTTCACGCGAAGCCATTGACGAAGAGCTGCCGCTCTCCTTTTATCTTACTGTAGCTAGAGTAATGCTTAGGATAAGATCTCTATCAGTTATGGGTAATATGTTTAATTAGCTCAATTTTACGGTCCTGAGGGTGAGTGCACTCCTAGTTATGCGATCTTAATGATGCCCTGTGGTCCTGCCCAATTATTTTGGTATGGTAAGGATAGGGGAATAATTCTAAACACAAGTGCTGCTGCAAGCTGCTAATGAAAAGTGCAGCTGAGAGTGGGAGGCAGCACATTCCAAGCCTTATAGTGTCAAAGGCTCAGGTGTCCGGCTGTGGTTTTGGTTGCACGAGGACTTCCCATCCTGGCTCTCCTGACCAGGTGGCTCTGACATGGAGGGCTGGGCCAGCTGTGAATTACACGAGATTTTTTCCTTCATTATCCATCATTATATTGAGCCCATAGTCATTGATTAAAGGCGTTGTTTCCTGAAGTAAACCATATGTTCTCAGGGTCTGAGGGTGAAGTGGTTGCATAGTGCATGGAGTGTTTCTGCTGCCTCCTTTGTGGGGATTGTGAAACTAAACACGTTTTTAAGTGTTAAGTTTTCCCATTTTCCCAGAGAAATTTTGAAGTGTCAGAACTGGTTCAAATCAAGGCCTCTCCTAGATTTTATTTACTTATTTGTCCCACGGTTTGTTTCTCTTCTTCAAAAGCTTCCACAATACCAGTTTTAAAGAAAGAAAAGATTAAAAAGAGAAGAAAAGGATGAAACGAAAGCAGGAAGGAAGGAAGAAAGAGAGGGAAAAGAGAGGTGGCTGCGTCTTTATTCCAGCTGCATTGAAGCAGGAATCATTTACAGGGGAGAAGTTTCCAGAAGTGGGAGGTGCCTGCACATAGTACTTGCAGAGCCCTTAGTTTGCCTGGGTCCCAGTGGAGCAGACCAGGCAAGCACTTAGGGACACTAACCCCTTGGGAACTTCTCAGTGACTTGGCTTTTTAAGCCATCTGCCAGGCAAGTCTCACAGTTATCTTCCTTCAACATTCAACAGATATTTAATAGTTGCATGTTGTGCCAGGCATTATAAGTCCTTTCAGCTTTGTTTGAAGAGCTATGACTAGGCGTGAAAGACAAAATTGGAATTGCTCTCTCCCTATTCACCTGTCCCCGTCTTCCATTTTTCCCTATCCTAAATGGATACCATTGCCGTAAAGCTAAAGTTTGGTCAGAAAAAGTGATTTCTCCTGGACTTACTGTGTAATTTTTCTCTGTCCTGTTCTCAGTTCTTTTGTTTAGGTCTCCAGGGTGTTGAAGTAGGGGTTGTGAATTGTGACATCACACTTGGGTCAGTTCTCTCTAAGTGTGTTTGTTTTTTCATTTGTGTGGTTGATTTTTTTTCATAGAAATAGCCAGCTTTTAATGAAACAAAATTTTTTTTTGAGGGGACTTAAAAGCACTTTACTCAGTGGACTTGTTTTCCTTGAGGCTTTCTTTCATAAAAGCATTTTTATAAGCATGGAAGAAGTGAAAGTTGTTAAAATTTTTCAAACATTTTGTTAATTTTATTAGAAAAATATGTTAGTCAGATTTAGAAAATGAACTTACTGAACAATTCATAACTTTTTTATACCTTTCCAAATTAAAGTATATTATTAAAGATATGCATACACAAATGGTGCATTTTAACATGCTAGTACTACAGACAATGCTGTTTTAAATTTCCCTTATCTCGTCATGCCTTTGGGTCATTGCTGTTGTCTTGTTAATAGAAGTATTTGTAGCATCTTTCTTGTTCATTTGAATATAGATTTAGATGCACTCTTAGGCCCTTTTACCTTATTAAAGGTAAAATAAATTTACTGGGAAATCTTGAAAGAAACAGAATAAAGTATAAAAACCCCAACTCAACCCAGTCAAAGTGTAGTTACACCCAGAAAGTTGAGGGCACATCATTTATAATAATCACCAGGTGGCTTCCACAGGTACCCCCCACAGGCTGCGCCTACCTGAGACAGGCTGCAGGTTCCAGGTCATTCCTGTTCTCCTTTCTTTCCACTCAAGCCCGTGTGTAGGGTTACACGTGAATCAGAGGCTGTGCTTCCTGGGTCATGTTGACTTCATTTGTGAAATGAGATGGATTATTAGTTCTCAGGGTTTGTCCTAGGCTGGGGGTCTGGTAATCCATGAGTGATCTTTCAAAAGACGCCCCCTGAGATTCATATCCTATAAAGTGGGCCAGCTGGGAGTGCACGGGGCTAGGAGGTGGCCCTGTCTTGGAAAAGCTCTCCACATGGGTAAGTCATTCTGGTCATCATACCTCTCCAGGAAAACGCCTGGATCCTGTGAACTAGACCCACTTTCCTGCTCCAACATTCTGTATTTAATAGGGAAGAATATTGCATTCAGGGCCATAGTTGGATACATATGTTTAAAGGCTGAATTCCAAGACGTCACGATCCTGGTGTTCTCCTGTTTTTCCTGTTCAAGATGCATAGGGAGAATGATTTTCCTATTGAAAAATAACCCAATTACAGACTCATGGCTAGATAGACAGCGTGTTCAGAATTAATTGTGTATACTGCAGAGTCACCAGAGCAGAGATACAAAGCCCGGCGTGTGGGGGATGTGTTAGATATAGCTCACATTACAGTGTTTATATCCATTTATAATGAAAGTTTTTTTAGACTGGGGTACTCATGTCAGAATATGAATATGAAAGAAGTCATGGAGGAATATAACTGAGAAGGTTTTCACGAGAAATAAAATAGCTATGCTGTGCTGCTCTGAGGTTTTGGTGAGGGAGGGGTGATGTGGTGCTAAGTGAGTTCCCAGGCCACCCTGCACCCCAATTGTACTGTGACTGGGCTCGACAGTGGTTTCATACTGCCCACCGTCACCCTTCAATAAACGACTCTTCAATGGAATGAATCAGGTGGAGAAATGAGGCACTAGAAGTCAGAGATGAGAGACCTTGTCTTTTTTCTCCCTCCATTTCCTAACACCAAAAGAAAGTGCTTTGGTCAGAGATTGCTTTTGTGGAAACAGCAAAAATTAAATAAGGGGAAGGGCATGCTGTATTTGAAATGAAGGAGAGATAAAGGAAAGAGGGAGGTGTGGAGGGAAGAAGGCAGGCTGCTACCCCTAATGGCTTGCTGGAGTTTTTCTTGATGATGTAATTATGGTGATTATAAATTAGCATGGTGTACTTACAGAGTAACGCACCTCCAGGGGCTTTCCTGTGTGAAGGTTATGTGATTAGACATATGAAAAGATGCATGGTGTGTGTCAGGCCACCGGGTGCCGATTTGCTCAAGCTTTACATGTTTCCTCTGTATGGGATGAAAGGGACTAATTAATGTTTGATCGTGACAATTCAGGTGATGCAGTTCAAATGAATATTGGGGTTGTGCCACAGAGAATGTGGACCTTAAATAGGGGACTCTAGTTGGGAGCCTCGAAATAGCAGCGTTGGAACTAGGTGGACTAGTTATTTTTAAAAATAATGAGAAATGTTATAAAGTTAGCTGAAGGTATCGATTTCTCTTTCAGGTTGTTCAAAAGCAGAATCTTGAGAAATAGGTGGCTGCATAGTTGTAAGAGGGATAATAGAGAGAGCTCCCTTCATTAAAAAACCTCCAGAAACCATTCTTTTGGCAGCATTAGAAGAGATTTTGAGCTGCTGTGGGAGATCCCTGGGGCCAAAGATGATTGGAGGGAATCTCTATCAATTCCCAAAAACCCTGAAATATATGTCTTCAGAGCATTCTCAGACCTATAACAGTTGGCAGTTTAGATGGTTTTGAAAAATGGCTCTCAAATTCTGGGATATTTCCCCTTAAGGGATCTGTCTCTTTCAAAACTCTCTTCTTGTTGCCAGGTGGATTTGGGACTGTTGGGACCAAAAGAAGAATCAGAGTGACCATGTGTGACTCCTAAGGCTAAAAGACGATGCTTATTTGTTAACACCCTTGCATAGGGACCCCCATGCCACCTCATCACAGGTCTGACAGGAAGCCAAGCCACACGGAGATACCAAACATCAGTTTTCTGGTCGTCAGTCTAGTCTTCCAATCATCCCATCCAGGTGACAGATGTGGTAATGAATGACCCTTCAGGTGGCTCCAGCCCCTGGCTGGCCATGAGGTCACTTCCAGCCTTGGGGCCTCCCCAGCTGAGACCTCAGGTTTGGGGAACAGAGATAAACCAGGCTTGCTATGCCCTATCCAGATTTCCTGACTCACAGATCTGTGCGATAAGTCAGTGGCGGTGTAAGCTGCTGAGTTTCAGGGCTATTTGTTACGCAGCTGTAGCAGTTCCTCCTCTCCCCTGAGAGGTCTTCAGATTTCACTTATAGTCTTTATTAATTCAGAATGCAAGTTTCATCAGTTCTTTCACCACTCCTGTGTTTGGGGAAAGTTTTTAGCATCTGTTCTGTGTGGTAATTGATTGCTATTAAGAACTAGATCTACCAGGATCTAAGAATGGCTCATGAGAACTGCTGTGCAGGAGGAGACACCAAAGATCAGAATGCCAGCACCGCTCTGAATTTACAGAGTTGGATAGAAATTCAAGCAAGTTGTCTTCCACAGCCAGTCTGGATGCTTGTCCACAGTTATTTTAGTCTCAGCTATTTTATTTGCTAGTTTAGTAGTGCTCCTTTGTTTGCACTAATTTTTTAAACATCTTTTTAAATTGTGAAACATAACATATAAAAAAGCAATAAATTTCAAGGTACATTGTAACAAGTAGTTACAGAACAGACTTCAGAGTATGGTATGGATTACTGAGCCACAATTTCAGGTTTTTCCTCAAAGCTGCTCCAAGACACTGGAGACTAAAAAAAAAAAAAAAATCAATATAGTGATTCAGCAGTCATACTCATTTGTTTAAATCCTATCTTCTCTGTTATAAATCCTCCTTTTACCACCTTTAGGGGTTTGGGGACTATGCCCATTCTAACTTTTTCATGTTGGAAAGGGGTGTCAATAATATGGAAAAAGGGGCATGGAACTAGTTGATGGAGAGGCTGGCCCTTCTGGGTGTCAGAACTTACCAGGCCTAGGAACCCATATAAAGGTTGTGGGTTTCTGGAGTAACATAGTGTTTGCACTAATTTTTGAGGTAGTTTTATGGACTTTATTTAGCTCCATTATAGCTGTCACATGCAGAACCTGCAAGAGTTTACGTGCTGATAAAAAAGAACCTCATGATCATATAATAGCGATGAAGACGGGATGGCTGTTAGCCTAGTTCCAGATAAGATGAGGAGCTTGGGGTGGAAATGAAAGATTAGGCAAGCTGTCAAAGTTTCCGAAGTTCATGGGCTGTTTGGCTCTTTGGTGGCAAATGTACATGATGGTAGAAAAACTTCAGAGATCATGAAAGGAGAGAATTACCTGCCTTTACAGATTTGGAAGGGAGTTGCTCAAAAGAAATAATTATAAATCAGCCAGGAGAAGTTATGCCTGGGTTTAAGTCATCAGATAAGACACACAGAAGAAATTGATGGAGTGTTTTAAGTGCGGCAAATTTAAATTCTTTCCAGTCACTGGTTCTTAAGAAAGAAAGGAACTTTCAAACAAATTTTAGATACAAATGTTTCTTTAAGCAGAGAAACTTTGGTATTTTAATTATAACAGAAAGGATGCTCTCAGAAATTGAATCCCATCTGGGACATTTAGGATTTCAGGCACTTAATTTATCGAAGAGGAAATTGTTTTATTCAGAATCTTACAGTGTGACAGCCACACGCAAAGGAATGAAATTGGAGGCCAACCTCAGACATTGTAGAAAACTTACCTCAAAACTGATCAGAGGCCTAAATGTAAAGTGTAAAATGTAAGAGTTACAGTAATTTTAGGAGACCACACAGGAAAAAATCTTGTGATCTGGGGTTGCACAAAGAGTTTGTAGAAATGAGACATAAACATTTTAGCTCTGATAAATTGGACTTGAAAATTGGAGACTTTTGCTATGTGAAAGACATGGTGATGAGAATGAAAAGATAAGTTACAGACCAAGAGAAAATATTTGCAAATCACATATCTGACCAAGGACTTGTATCCAGAACCTACAAAGAACTTTCAAAACTCAACAGACAGAAAACAAATAATCCAGTTATAAAATGGACAAAAGATTTGAATAGACACTTCACCAAGGAGGACATGGATGACCAATAAGCATATGAAAAGATGTTCAATATAGTTAGCCACGAGAGAAATGCAAATTAAAACCACAATGAAAAATTACTATAAACCTATTAGAATTACTTAAATGAAAGAGTACTGACAATACCAGGTGATGATGTGCGTTTGGAGCACCTGGAACTCCCCTACATTGCTGGTGGGAACATAATGTGGGAAAGCCTCTCTAAAAAACAATTTGGCTGTTTCTTATAAGCTTAAACATAAACTCACCTTGTGACCCAGCAGTCACCCTCCTGGGTATTTAGCCTGGAGAAATGTAAACTTATTTTCATGCCAAATTCTGCATGACCCTATTCATAATTTCTCCAAACAGAAAATGGCCCTGATGTCCTTCAGTTATTGAATACATAAACCAACTCTGGTTTATCCATATAGTGGATGGAGTATTACTCAGCAGTAAAATAGAACAGACTATTGACACAGGCCACAACCTGGAAGAATCTCAGAGGTGTTATGCTGAGTTTTTTTTATTCTCAAAAGATTACGAGCTGAGGAGGGAGGATGTGACTATGCTTTTTTTTTTTGGGGGGGGGGCTGGGTGCTGGATTTGTTCTGTATTCTGATAGTGCCAGTGGTTACCTGAATCTGTCCATGTGTTAGAATTCATAGACCTGTATACCTGCTAAAAGTCCCTTTTACTGTATAATAATTTTAAAAAGTAAAATTAAAGAGATAGTCCAATTAACTTTTGTTGGTGAAAGAGAGACACAAGAACACCTCTTTGCAAGCAAAAACTGTCTTTCCCTGGTTGCTGATGGCCCAAAGTAAAAGAGGTGAAGAAGAACTTTGGCAAAGCTCCCTGGTGTGAAGGACCTGGGTGAGGCGGCTGCTTCTCTTATGATACTTAGCAGGGCACAGCTCC
>PVIY010058261.1:0-12530 GCA_004026745.1 Myrmecophaga tridactyla | reverse complement strand
GGCTGGACCCTCTAGATTTCAGGACTTATCTGAACCAGGGACCCATCTGGAGGTTGTAGGTCTCTGGAAGGTTACTCTAGTGCATGAAACCCTTGTGGAATCTTATATATTGCCCTAGATGTTCTTTAGGATTGGCTGGAGTGGTTCTGGTTGGAGTTTGGCAGGTTATGATAGGTAGCAATATCTAACTGAAGCTTGTGTAAGAGCAACCTCCACAGTAGCCTCTCTACTCTATTTGAATTCTCTCTGCCACTGATACTTTATTAGTTATACTTCTTTTCCCCCTTTTGGTAAGGATGGAATTGTTGATTCCACCATGCCAGGGTCAGATTCATCTCTGGGAGTCATCTCCCACGTTGCTGGGGAGACTTTCACCCCTGGATGTCATAGCCCATGTAGTGGGGAGGGCAATGATTTCGTTTGCAAAATTGAGCTTAGAGAGAGTGAAGACACATCTGAGCAACAGAAGAGGTCCTCCAGAATTAACTCTTAGGCATACCTATAGGTAGTCAAGGCTTCTCTGCTACTTACATAAGTTTCACAAGAGTAAGCCTGAGGATCAAGGGCATGGCCTATTGATTTACGTGTCCCTAAAGTTTGGCACAGTATCAGAGGATTCTCTGATGGTAAGGTTTAATATTTTTTCTCCCACCCCTCAAGGGACTTTGCCAATACTTTTTGATTATCTGCTTAATGTACTCTAGGATGTATCCAGCTATTACATTAATCTATATAGGATTAAAGGACCTCTTTCTTATTCTAGGCTTCCTGTGTTTCAATTGTTCAAATGAGCTATACAGATAGGTTGAGTTAGATTACATGCTACAAAATTTCAGTTCTAGACCAAATAAATGTTTTTTCCTTTGGTCTCAAAGAGTATGTGTGGGTCTAAGATATAACAATGTTTTCCTTACCCTTATGTTCTGAATTACTTTAACCCCAACCTGATCAGCTTCATTCTTATCTAGCTTTTATAGACTCTTAGATAGAGCCCAGGGTATTCTTTAGAGTTTTTAGGAAGACTGCTGGTTGGAGCTTGGCATACTGTGGCAATTTGCAATATCTGAATGAAGCTTTCATAAGAGTAACCTCCAGAATGACGTCTTCACTCTATTTGAAATCTCTTAGCCACTGAAATGTTATTTTGTTTCATTTCTTTTTCCTCATTTGGTCAAGAAGGTAATCTCAATACCACAATACTAGGGCTAGGCTCATTACTGGGAATCATGCCCCACGTTGACAGAGCGATTACACCCCGTAACCTGGGAGTCATGTCCCATGTAGGTAGGAGGATAATGAGATTATTTGCAGAGTTGGCATAGAGAGAGAGGTCACACATGAGCAGCAAAAGAAGTTCTCTGGAAGTGATACTTAGGCATAATTATAAGTAGGCTTAGCTTCACCATTACAAAAATAAGTTTCATGAGGGGGCTTGGCTTATTAAATTGAGAATCCCTACCTAATGCTTGAGAGAATATCCAGAATTCCCCAGGTGGGGAAATTTAATAGTTCCACAATTTTTCCCTAATTGCTGCAAATATTTTAGAATTTTCTGCCCAAAATACTCTAGAATGTATCTATCAGGATATTACATTAACCTGGACATAATAACAAGATCTCGTTCCCTATTCTTAGCTCCATGTAATTAGGTTGTTTGCATAAACTGACCAGAAAGGTTAAATTAGATAGTGTGCTACAGAAAATTTAAATTTTGGACAGAATAAACATCTCTTCCTTTGGTCTTACACAAAAGTTGAAGTTTTAAAATAAAGACAACATCATCCTTTACCCTGTATTCTGATTTACCTTAGTCCTAACAAGCTCCACTTCATTCATATCTCTAAAAGTCTGATGTCTTTTTGCTTCTCTTACAGTTGCTGTATGGAGTAATTCTGACTTTCAGAGCTGAAGTACTCTAACTGCGAGTCTCATGTGTCACACATATACCTAAAGTTCCAGGGAAGTACTGGGTTATACACAAAGAGCACAGCATCTCAAAATTTAGAAATAACAGTTAAAACTCAGGAATAAATACAAATGCTGTAACAGCTTATAATGTAGAAACCTTTACAATAAGGAACCTTTACAATAATGTAGGAACCTTTACAATAAGCCTTATTGAACATGGGAATTACAGAGATTGCCCATTCTCTGCCCACTTTCTATCCCCTGATAACCTATGTTCTCAAATTCAATTCTTAAGAGTTTGCTCATTATAGTTAATTTATATTAGTGAGATCATACAATACTTGTACTTTCATTTCTGGCTTATTTCATTCAATATAATGTCCTCAAGGTTCATTCCCTTAACTGGATGCCTCACAACTTCATTCTTTTCTGCAGCAGCTCAATATCCTGTCATATCTATGCATCAAGTTCACCTTTATGTTCATCAGTCAATATACCCTTATGGTAAATCAATATTTGACAAGGGTGACAAATCCATTCGATGAGGAAAGAATAGTCTCTTCAAAAACTGGTCCTTGGAAAACTGGATGTCCATATGCAAAAGAATGAAGGAGACCTGTATATCACACCATGGAGAAAATTAACTCAAAATGGATCAAAGACCTAAATATTAAAACCATGACTATAACTTCTGGAAGAAGACATAGAGAAGCATCTTCAAGACCTTATTCTAAGCAATGGTTTTTTAAACTTTACACTGAAAGAACGAGCATCAAAATTTAAAACTTTGTGCACCAAAGGATTTCATTGTGAAAATACAGAGACAACTTACAGAATGGAAGTAAATGTATGGAAACTGTATATCTGGTAAGGGTTTAATATCCAGAATTTATAAAGAAATCTTACAATTCAGCAAAAAAACAAACAAATCTGTTTAAAAGTTGACCAAAGAGGCTGCCAGAATGCAGTATGCCAGAAATGGAATGGGGAATTTATTAATTTGCAAGTTTACAGTTCTAAGGCTATGAAAATGTCCAAACAAAGGCATCTAGGAAAAGATACCTCAATTCAAGAAGGGCTGATGGGTCCAGAACACCTCTGTCAGTTGGAAAGGCACATGGTGACCTCTGCTAGCTTTCTCTCCTGGCTTCTTCTTATATCAAACTTCCCAAGGGACATTTTCCTTTTTCATCTCCAAAGGTCTCTGGCTGTGTGGACTCTCTTGGCTCTAAAGCTTTTTCCAAAATGGTTAGGGAAACTCTTAAAGGACTTCAGGAAGCAACCCCACCTTGCTTGGGTGGAGACACATCTCCATAGAACCCATTTGATTAAAAGGTCCCACCCACAATTGGGTGGGTCATATCTCCATAGAAATAATAAAAAAGATCCATCCCAGCAATATTGAATGAGGACTAAAGAACTTGGCTTTTCTGGCATATGCAACAGATTCAAACCACACACATGCATAAACATTTCTCCAAAGAAGCTGCATAAATGACTAAAAAGCATATGAAATGATGCTCAATATCATTAGCCATTATGGAAATGCAGATCATAGGCAAGAGGAAATACCATTCATACTCACTCTAATGACTACTATTATAAAATGAAAAATAGTAACTGTTCGAGAGAATATGGAGAAATAGGAATACTCAGTCATTAGTGGTAGGAATTTGAAATGGCACAGCCATTGTGGAAAACAGTTTGGCAGTCAGTTCCTCAGAAAGTTAAGTTTAGAATTACCATATGACCCAGCAACCCCACTTTTAGGTACATATCCAAAAGAATTGATACAAGGAATTTGAACAGGATATTTTGCACCAATGTTCATAGCAGCATTATTCACAATTGCCAAAAGATGGAAGCAACCCAAGTGTCCATCAACAGATGAATGGATAAGCACAACTGTGATATATACATACGATGGAATATTATGCAACTTTGAAAAGCAATGAAGTTCTGATTTATGCAACAGCATAAATGAACCTTGATGACATCATGTTGAGTGAAATAAGCCAAACATAAAAGGATAAATAGTGTATAGGTCATACAGTTATTTCACTGATATGAAATAATTAGATAAAGCAAATTCACAGAGTCATAAATTAGAATAAAGGTTATTAGATAATGTTAGCAGATGGGAACTTGATGTTTAATTGGTACAGAATTTCATTTTAGGGTGATGGAAAAGTTTTGGTAATGGAGGATGGTGATGACAGCACAACACTGTGAATGTAATTAACATTATTTAATCATATATGTAGGTATACTTAAGGGGGAATTTTAGGTTGCATATAAGTTACTAAAATTGATATATATTTGGTGCCAGTTCCTAGTCTCTGTACTCATAAACCATATCATAAGACTGGTAAGCTTGTTCTAGAAAATATGGATTGAAGTCAGTCTTACTATGCTGTATCTTGGTGTTTCTATTATTAATCAGGTGGGTTCTGCTGCTCCTCACATGTTCAGCTCTTCTCAGAGACAAAGCCTTGATCCAAGTTGCTTTGCTCCCTACTCTTCCCCTATCTGCGAGAAGTTAGCAGATCAACTCTGTGCTTACGGGTGTAGTTGTCTACTTGACTGTCAAATTCATTCCCCTTCTGGGGAGTCTGTCTCTTGGGTAGAGCCTGGGCCCATAATGGTGACTGAGGGCAACTTTAAATGATATACTTACTACTGTTGTCAATTTCTGGTCTCTTCAATTTTTCAGTATTATATTTTTGAAGAGTGCACTGATGCAGTTAACTTCAGTCTCAATGTTTAATCATGCTTACCATCCTCTCAAAGATGGTGTGATAATTAACATCTATTATGTAATGCTCATGGGAGAAAAAGTTATTTAACTATCAAATGATCATTTTGATTATTTTGATTACTTGAAATGCCCTCACATTGAACTATTTATCTAGATGTGATTAAGCTGTCTTAGAAAGGACATTCTATCATGAGGTGCTCCTAACTCTTATTTTTAAGGGAAAATGTTTCAGATGGTATATCTTGGCTGCACCAGTATTCTCCCAGCATTTTCATAATAAATAAGAAAACAGCTGTGTCAGCAATAATTGGCCAAAAAGATATGTTTTCTAAGTCAGACTAATAAAAATGTGTAAACTTGTAATTCATTTGCCTCAGTATTGCTTTCAATAAAAGACACTATTCCACCCATTTATTTTTACTTTGTAAAGAACACTTTGAATCATTGACCTCTCTTGTCTTTGTTCATGGTGAGTGAAGGCCAAGAAAGCTACAAATTGGATTTCCACAATCAGTATATAAGTATAGGGTCTGAATCACTGCTTCCCTCCTGTAGTATTTCTCATCTCTTGCATACATACATCTCTTGCATACATATTCCATAGAATAGTTTCTGCCTTGTTTTACCACAGGAAAAATGGTTTTGCTGTGCTTATTTGTGTTTTATGAAAATTATCCACTTTTCTCTGCTCAATCCTAGCAATTTTCTGTAATTAATATTCATTACGGTCTAATCATAAGAAGTAGAATAGATACTTAGGTACATATAACACGGATAGTTTGCTTATCAGGTGACATATTCCCCTTAAAATTCCCATCTTTTCAGGCAGCTTTGTTTCTTTAATAAAGCCCAACAGTTTTAAATTTGAAATAATTCAAGTACAAGAAAAGTTCTTGCTTGACATTTTTAAACCATCAGCTTTTATATATGAAAAACCATACCCTTAATTGTAATTTTAAAAAAAGATTCTCTTAATTGTCACAACTGATGGCACTTTTTAAACCTTTTTACCTACTTCATTGTTTTCTCTTGGGAGTTTCTAAAAGATCTGATTTACGATGTCTCCATTTCTGTAAAGTTTAAAATCAAGTAATGAACAAATCATCATTGTTAAAAAGTATTATTGCTAGAGTTCATTTATGGTTTAATCCTGGGGTCAGTTCTAAATGGAACTGTATTCACATGATGCCACAAAAATCAATTAAAGAACAGAAAGACATTAACATTACCACAGTGCTACCAAGAGCAACTAATTGGGGCATAGGGACAAGTGATAATTGGTGATGCTGTGCTTGTTTTGATATGATATTTGGTGATTTGATATTTGATATTCGATTTGATATTTGGTGATGCTGTGCTTGTTGGTTCTTTGTCGCTATGGACCAATGAAAATCGCCTGAAATTGAGAGTGCTGCTGATTTAGAACCAAGTGAGGATACTATAAGACATGTTTTGTTTATTTTGGACATTATCCGTGTGCCCAATGGATGGAGGGGGCCAGAAGGTACAATGATTGAGGAGTAGAATGGCAAACTGTGATACATTTATATGATGGAATACGATGTGGCTACAGAAAGGATGTCGAGAGGAACGCTACAAACAGAATAAACCTTGGGAACAGTGTGCTGTGCAAAATAAGTGAGAAACAAAAGAACAGTTATGCTAAGATTTCTTTCAGAAAATACTTATAAAAAAAATTGGAGCCTAGATTGTAAGCCCGTTATAGCAGCCACACTTAGTTTGAAGTTGTAGGTATATTTCTAGATTCTGAGCCACTGAGCTATATGTGTTTCACCTGGTATTTTACTAGGACTTTGAGTAACTCTGTGACACCTAAGACCCAGAAATGGAGTGCCGCAGCCCTAAAAGTTAGCACAGCAATTTATAATATGAGTTAAAGTAACAGAAAAAGAGATCAGACTACAAATAAAGATGAAAATGAATCCAATCTGGCTGGGTCTAAGGTAAATCAGAAAGCAGGGTAAAAGATGATAGTGTATGTACTTTAGACCTTTATCTACTATGTGAGACCAAAGGTGAGAAATTTATTATGTCTAGAACCTAAGTTTTCTATAACACACAATATAAATCAACCTGTCTCTATAGCCCATTTAAACAACCCAAACTCCTGGAGTCCAGAAAAGAAACAAAGCCTTATAATTTTGTATAGCTTAATGTAATACCAGGAAACATCTCAGACTATGGTGGACTGAAAATTTAAGAAGTATTCGTAGAGTCCTTTAAGCATCTGAAGGAAAAAAAAAAAATAGAACGATTAAACTTTCTCATATGGAAAACCCCCAGGTACCCTCTCAATCACTGGGGACTCCCAAGAAAGTAGGCCATGCCCTTGATTTTGATTTTTGCCCTTATGTAAATTATCTGTGTAATGGAGAAGCTAAGACTACCTATAATAAGGCCCAAGAATTGCTTCTAGGAAACCTCTTTTGTTGCTTGTATGTAGCCTCTCTCTCTCTCTAAGTCCAACTCTGCAAGGAAAATCATTACCCTCTCCACTACATGGGACATGACATCCAGGGATGAAAGTCTCCCTGACAAAGTGGGACATGACTCCCAGGGATGAATCTGGTCCTGGTACCATGGGATCAACAATGCCTTCCTGACCAAAAGGGGGAAAAGAGTGTAATAAAATTAAGGAATCAGTGCCTATAAACCCTATAAAAATTTCATGCACTAAAGTTTGCTTTCCTGGAAACTATGCTTTCTAGAGGGTTCCCATGTCAGATAAATACTGAAACTCAGAGGGATCAGCCTCTCCAAGATTAGCAACTTGATTATATTCCTCCAACCTTTACTGTCAACACATCTTCTCAAAATGAAAAAGTCAGAACAGATATTGCCTGAAGTTCCCTATAGATTGGGAGAAAGATCAAAGGAAAAGGAAGAGTTATAACAGAGAAAATAGGATTTAACAAATAAGCATGACTGCTGATTCACTATATTGATATTTCTTCTAGACTCCAGTGTCTTGGAGCAGTTAGAAGGAAAAGTTTGAAATAGTGGAATGGTAACCCATTACTAACTCTGTAATCTGTTTTGTAACTACTTGTTGAAGTGTATTTTGAAAATTATTGCTTCATCTTTCTTTTCATTATTTATATGTTACATTTCACAATAAAAAATGTTTAGAATATTAATTGAAGAGTTCAGGAGGAAGTAATCTGTGGGTTATCTCTTCTATATTTCTTTCTTCTTCTTACCAAATTGGATGCTTTGATTGGATTATATAAGTTGTGAGTTTTAGCATCACGGGAATTTTATTAATCCTCCTTTTTTATTTGAATATTTGTGGAATATTATTATGATATATGAGATGGTAACATGGTATTTCTACTGATTTAGGCATGGGCTCTTCTGCTAAACTGATGTACCAGGACAGGTGAGAAAAATATAATATGAAAGTTTTTCGTTTTTCAGAAGTCAGCAAATGAAAGTAAGAGTTCATTAGTTATAGTATCTTTCCCCTCTTCAATATTGCTTCTCCAGTTTAAAGGCCTTTTCCCTTTTCTAGCCAAAGCATTATCAGTTTTCCATTTATTTTGTGCCTTTGAACATGGTAGTAGGATCTCATGAGTGGTTTTTCAACTTTAGTCAAATTTGTTCCAGCTGTAAAAGTGGGTATACTAATGCAGAAGAAAAGGTCAAGATGATAGTTTCTTGAGATCCTCAGATGAAAGATAAGGATCAGTGTTATAGTAGCATAATATGAATTGTTATTGAGAGTTTGTGTGTTCTCAGAATCAGGTTTAAAGAGATCTCAATCTTTTCCTTGCAGGTCCAGGATGTTTAAAAAAAATTCTCAAAAGAAATCTAGCTCCTTAGGTATTTAGAAGAAGAGAAGAATGCCTGAATAATTACACATAAATATTTCAAGAAAGAGCTGGAGTTTTAAAAATTAATTTTATTTTAAAATTTACAAAATTTACAAACACTTTTTACCTACCAATCAACAAATCTTTCCTCTCTTCTCCTGGAAACCTGTAATCTATTTTCTCTTTCTACAACTTGCTATTTCTAGATGTTTTAGGTAAGTGAAATCATACAGTATTTGTCCTGCTGTGCCTGGCTTATTTCATCAGCATAAGGTTTTCAAGGTTCATGCATGTTGCAGCATGTCTCAAAACTTCATTTCTTCTTATGGCTAAATAATTTTCCATTGTATGCATACACAATGTTTGTTTATCCTTTCAACTGTTGATGGACTCTTGGGTTGTTTCCACCTTTCAACTTTTGTGAATTATGCTGCTATGAATATTGGTATATAGTATCTGCCATAGTCCCTGTTTTCAGTTTCTTTGAGTATATACCTATGATTGGAAATGCCGGGTCATCAGTTACTCTATACTTCCAGTATAGGTAACAAGATGGGTAAATATAAATGCCATTATTGTTGCATTTTTAGTATTTATGCCATTTTTTTTTGTTTCTTACATGGTTTAAAATACAAATAAAAAACCCAATCACAAATTTATGTTATTGGGCACACAATATATAAAGATGTAATTTGTAATAAGAACAACATTAAGGAAAGGGATAAGGGGGGATATAGGAACAGTCCATGTGAAGGCTACTAAAGTTAAGTTGGTATCAGTAAAACTTACATTTTAATAAACTTTGGAGATTATATAATCACCATGATAACCACTTAAATAATCTACACAAAGAGAAATGAGAAGTGATATAAAATACTTCACTACAAAAGATCATCTAAATGAAAAAGAAAGCAGTAGTAGAGGAAAGGAGGGACAAAACCAGGTATGAAACATAGAAAAAACAATGAACAAAATGGAAGAAGTAAGTCTTGCCTTATCAGTAATCCTTAAATGTAAATGGATTAGACTTGCTAATCAAAAGGCAGAAATTGGCAGAATGGATAAAAAATATGATCCAACTATATACTGCTTACAAGAGATTCACCTTAAATCCAAAACACAAATAGGTTGAAAGTGAAAGAATGAAAAAATTGTTCCATGCAAATAACAACCAAGAGACCCAGTGTGGCTGTACTGTTATCAGACTATTATCTACTTTTTGGAGCTGAAACATGAACATGCATCTTCTGATTTGGGGGAAGTGATTGTTCCATTTTTACTTCTTTAGAAAGGAACACAGAACTTTTGCATTGCCATTAACTGATTTCAGGGATATCAGATGATAAAAAGTAAAGAAAGATAACCCAGCAGTATTCTAACAGATTGCTTTATGATAAACTTGTTGTTTTTATCCCCTAATGTGGATGCTCCAAGTCCTTTATCAATGAAAATATATTGGTCCACATAACCAGCTACTCCAGCATGTGGTTTTTATGCATTAATTTTGGTCGGGTGAAGACCTAACCCGAGAGGGGAGAGGGACATGCTGTTAGAGCTTCATTCGATTGTCTTAAGTCATTTGAGGGGTTTTATCCATGCCACTTCCTACCTAGTACTTTCTCTGCTTGTGGGGATGATTCCATAGTTACAGGAACAGAAAGGGAATAGGGAATTGAGCAATGGATGATAAAGAATGAGAGGATGTGGGGGGAGACAATGAGACACAGTATCTCAGGGAGTGAACCTCATGGAAAGCTACCCATCCTTTCCTAAAATTCAACCTCACCAAAATGTTGACTTTGAGGACAAAGAATTAGTGTATTGAGAATGGAGAAATAGTCGTGGTGAGGCCAGAGGGCAGACAGATTTGGATGTTGACTGTTGGTTCACTTGTCCTCAAAATGAACAAACAAGCTGGATGAACAAAAACCCTTTTACGTGGTTATGTTTACTGTCTTCTGTCTTCCCTCTAGAATAGTGAGTTTAACAATATAAATAAAAATAGGTGACAAAATGCTAGGGTTGGGCAACATTTTTCCACCTAACTGAGGTCACTGAAAAATGGGCTCTAACTAGGAAATGGAGGGGGTAAAGAAACAGATCCTTTTGAAATCAAACAGTAATTGGAATACTTTTCTCAGTGGGAGTGGGGAGATGTCCCCTTTCTGGGACATATTAAACTCTCCAGGGTACCATGTGTAGTTTGAAAAAACATTAATGTGCCTAGGTTTTTTCATAATGCAAACCAAATTTTTTAGCTGACAATGAGCTTCAGGAGATAGTGAGATGCCATTTGGAGAACTTTTAGTTAGAGAAGTTTCAGAAACTTAAACAAGAAGGAACTAACAAATCCTAGAAGGAAAATAGTTTTGTAGGAAGCAGGGATTATCCTAACTAAAAGGCTAATGAAAACTGATCGCTCAAGTCACTTCTGTTTGACAAAGAATTTGTTATTGTTGACTGGGATGACTGGTAGGGAGGAAAAATGAAGGGGGATAAATCTCTTACAGAAAAACTTCAGGGGAAATTTGACACCTTCAAAACCACAGGTGTGAAGGTAAGTGAAACCGGTAAGTAAAAGTTGGTAGTGTTTTTCAGGGTCTGACACTCTACACACTTTTAGTCTGAAATTTAGAAATATGAATGGATCACATGAGAAAAGCATGGGACCTGGAAGGTCAGGAATTGAGGGGTCAGAAGGACTCTAGTCTGCCTATGAAGAGTCTCTTAGACTTTATTTTTAGTGTATGTTTTATTGTATTTTATAATATGCACCAGATCTCCAAGAAGAGAGGCTAACTTCTTTCCCGAACCACCTAGCCTCTATCAAGTTTCCGTCTGCAATGTGTTTATTACCACAGCTCTCAATGATCATTTATTAAGTGCCTGTTATATCCAAGATCCTGAGTTTGGTGTGTAGAGAAATGTAAAAATATTTAAATATGTGGTACTTGACTTCAGGATCTTATAAGCAATGAAAAAAATGGGGCATAATGAATTCAGCCTGAAGATGAATTACTGTCAAATAGAACTAGTGATAAAAAGAAAACAAATGCCAAATGAGTTGTAAAAATATAAAGTTTTATAGGAATTCAGAAGGGAGAGCTGCAGTAGTTGGAGAAGCCTTCTTAGAAGAGGTGGAAGTTGAGTTCCATCTGTAAGACTGAGTAGAATTTTGTCAGTGTGGGTGAAGTCACTGGGGATGAGGAAATGTGAAGAACCAGGGGAAGGCCTGGTAGGAACACTTCCTACCACTTCCTACCAGGGCAGAGAAACTACTGGAGCAAAGGGGCAGAGGGTCAAATTTGATAATCCTGAGATGTACTCTGAGAAAGAATTAGTGAAATCTGTAACCATTATTTTTGTTTGGCTCTTGAAGCTAAGCATTTGGGTTTTTTGAGGATATAATCAGTACACGATTTTAAAGGTGGAGGGGCTGACCCGAATAGAAAGAGCACTGGGATCACAGGACCTAGGGCTCTGCTGTTTGTAAGAGATGTGATCTCAGATATGTGAACCTCTCTGTGGGTTAGTTTCCTAATTTTCAAGTGGGGATAACATTAGTATCTAACTCACAGAGTTGTAATGATTGAAAGAGATAAAGTATTTATTATGCCTGTCATAGTGCCTGGCACATAGTAAGAGTTCAATAAATCTGAATTATTATTTTACATTAAAATAATTTCAATAATAACATTGATGATAATGAAAATAAAATCTCAAGGCCAAGTAAGCATCATGAAATAAGGAACAAATGAGTGCAGAGTTGAGAATCTGTAAAGAGAGGGCCTTCAGAACCTACAATTGTTGTTTTCTGATCTCCAAGAAAGATGGAGAAAATAAAACCATAGCTTTTTTTTTAACTTCAATTAGGAATTGGAGAGATGCAGGGCAGTCCATACCATTTTTCTATTGTTTTATGACCCTCCCCCCAGGCCAGGAGTCCATGAGCTGTCATGGGATCCTGCCAGGGGCTTGTTCTTGGGTCCATGGCACCTCCCTTGCTGCACAAGGGGTAGGCACATTCTCAC
>PVIY010058260.1:0-12532 GCA_004026745.1 Myrmecophaga tridactyla | reverse complement strand
GTAAGACCTTTTGGTTAGGTTATTTCAATTTGAGATGTGACCCACCTCATTCAAGGGGATCTTAATCCTTTTACTGGAGTCCAGTATGAAAGGATAAAGAACAGAAAAAGCTGAGAGAGTTCAGAGAGAAACACCCAGAGAAGTCTGGAGAAAGCGTAGATAGACAAGTCCTAGAGAATAGTAAGGACTCATAGAAGCTGAAAGAGCCCTGAAGCCAGAAGGTGAAAGCAACAAAACCTAGGAAAGAAGGACGAGCAGATGTTGGCCATGTGCCTTTCCATGTCCCAGATAGCAGCAGGGTATCCTCCTGTTGATGCCTTAATGTGGACATTTTCATGGCCTTAGAATTGTAACTTGTAAGCTAATAAATCCCCATTGTTAAAGAATCAGTCCATTTCTGGTATACTGTACTTTGGCAGATTAGCAAACTGAAACAGGGACATTGAGATTTTTTTCAGTTTTTGGCTATAATGAAAAAAGCTGCAATGAATGCTTCTGTATAAAAAAATCTGTGTAGAATTATGTTTTCATTTCTCCTGGGCAAATAACTAGGAGTAGAATTTGCTGGTCATAGAAAATAGTGTTTACCTTTATCATAAAATGCCCAACAGTTTCCAAAAGTAGCTGAGTCATTCTGCATTTCCAACAATGTACAAATTCCAGCTGCTCCATAACCTCCAATACTTGGCAATGAAGATCATGTTAATTTTAGCTGTTCTAGTGGGTGTTTAGTGGGAGACAATTGTGATTTTAATTTTCATTTCTATAATGACTGATGTTAACCATCTTCTCAGGTGCTTATTGGACACTGGCATATCTACTTATTTGAAGTGTTTGTTCGAATATTTTCAATTTTTAAAAATTAAGTTATCTTGAGTTCATGTGGCCTTTATATGTCCTGACACATGTCCTCTGATGGAATGCTTTCTGTCTGTGACTTATCATTTTCTTAGTGGTATATTTTAAAGAGCATATGTTCAAAATTTCAATTTAACAAATATTTCTTTTATGGTAACTACTCTCTGCATCCTAAGAAATCTCTGCCTACCTGAAGGTTATGAAGATTTCTTCCAATGTAGTCTTCTAGAAAATTTGGAATTAATTTTTGTATATGGTCTAAGGAAACGCCAAGATTGTTATTTTTTTCCAATTATCCAGTTGTTTCAGCACAATATGTTAAAAAGACTGTTCTTTTTCCACTGAATTACTTAGCATGTTCTGTCAAAAATCAAGTGACCATATTTCTGTGAGTGTCTATTTTTAGACTCTAGTCCATTCTTAAGCCAATATTACAGTCTTGATAACTGTAGCTATATAACAAGTCTTAAAATCAGAAGTGAATCCTCCCACTTCAGTTTCCTTCCTTTATTCTTCAATATGGCAAATTATATTGATTTTCAAATGTAAACCAACCTTGCATTCCTCAAATAAACCCTACTTGGTCATAATGTATTATGCTTTTATACATTGGTGAATCCAATTCGCTAAATATTTTTATGTCTATGTTCTGGAAGAATATATGAATTCATCCTATTCACCTAATTAATCTAATTTATTGGTATAAAGTTGTTCTTATTATTCCCTTATTATGTTTTTAATGTCTTCAGACTTTATACTGATATATTTAATTTCTGATATTGTAGTTCGCATTTTTCTTCTTGATCAGACTAGCTATACTAGCTTAATCAATTTTATCAATCTTTTTGAAGAAAAAGCTTTTGTTTCATTGTTTCCACTGTTTGTTCACATTCTTATTTATTAATTTTCACTCTTTATTTCCTTCTTTCTAATTAACTTGGGCTAATTTGCTTTTTTGTTTCATAACGTGGAAGGTTAGATTATGAAAAATTTTAAATATAAGCATTTAAGGATATATACAGTTCCCTCTAAGTTCTGTTTTAGTTTCATCCCACAAATTTTGATATGTTCTCATTTTCATTCAGCTCAACATACTTCCTAATTTTCCTTTTGATTTCTTTGACTTACTGAATTACTTAGAAGTGTTGTCGAATCTCCAGATATTTGGAGATTTTCCAGAGATCATTATTCTTTTCTAATTTAATTCTTTAAGAGAACATATGAACAGCACTTGTAGACTACCAGCCCATGATCCTTATCCTCCTTGCCATGGGTAATGAACAAGGGCAACATGATTTTGCACACCTCAATGCTGGGGAACATTGAAGCACTAGGTCTTTCTGGTGTCAGCAAAGGTGACTGGGGAGTGCGGCATGACAGGAGTGTCCTAGTAGGGTGATGCCAGATCCACAGTGACACCTTGCCAGTGCTCTGCCCATAAAGGATGATGCTGTTGGGGCTGATACCATACCTGGTACACAGAGCCTGTCAGGCAGAGATAATGTCCATGTAGAGGTTTTTCTCCAAGGGATTCCCCGAGCTCAACTGGCCTGAATAGCCAGAGATGGCAGCTGATGTAGAATCTGCTCATGTGGCCCATGTTCACCATGGTAAAATAATCACATACTTGGTGCAAGACAATGCAACTGCTTGAGTTGCTTTCAATCAGGAGGACCTTGATGGTGTTGAGCTTCTGCTGTCTGTACTGGAAATCAACACCCTTGGCCAAATGGAACTTGCGGCACCTGGGGTTGTCAACAAAGGCCCACAGGGTCCCTGAAGGGGTGGCCCTTCCCTGCCAAGTCCCAGCTTAGGCTCAGACACCAGTAAGGAGATGAGTTCCAGTGGCAAGAAGGTGAGCTTGGTGGCAATGGGTTTGGGCACAGTGGCAGCAGAGTCTGCTCACCAACAGGGCATTCATGTTGGTACAGGGACTAAGGTAGGCCTCTTCTGGGGCTCCTGCCACAGTCATTGCTGTGTCTCAGTCAACAGGGGAGACAGGGATGCCCTGAGACATGGGCAGTTGGAAGGGTCCCCCCTAGTCACTGACCCAGGTTAAGAGCCCAGCCTGTTGTGGTTCAAGTTGAGCCCATGGGAGACTCACAGCCTCATTTCCATGTTGTGAAGTGGGAGGCCCTACCTGGCCTATGGCCCCCCCAGCCCCTGGCTGGTCCAGGCTACCTGACCAATTATCCACTGATCCTTCCACACCCCTGCCCAGGTTCCCGCACCACCTTAAGCCCGTCTTTATATTTTAAATTGGTTTCTTACAGTAAGCATATAGGTTGTTGCTTTTCTATTCAATTGACAAATCGGAATTAAGATCATCTACATTTACTGTAATTATCAATATGACTGGGTTTAAGTATACCATTTTGTGATTTGTTTTCTACTTTATCCATCTGTTCTCTTTCTTTTTTTCCTCTTTTCCTGCCTTCTTTTGGGTTAACTGTGAATTTTTTTTTTAGTCCATTCTATCTCCTTTACTGCCTTGTTTATTTTTTAGTGGTTGCTCCACAGTTTAAAATATTCATTCTTAAATTATCATAATTTACTTTCAAATAATATACCAATTCATGTAAAGTATAAAAACTTAACAACTACATCACTTTCATTTCTTTCTTCCTGTCATTTGTGCTATCCCATACATTTCACTTCTACATGTTATATAAGCCCCAAACACATTGTTACTACTTTTGTTTTAAATATCAATTATTTTTCTTAAAATTAGAGAATGAGAAAAAAATCTGTTATACAAAATTTCCCCACATATTTACCATTTCTAGTGCTCTTCAATTATTTTGTAACTCTAAATTTACATCTGAAATAATTTTTCTTCAGCCAGAAGAACTTCCTTTAACATTTCTTGTAGTGCAGTTCTGCTCGTGACAAATTTTCTCAGACTCTGTCTGAAAGTGTCTTTATTAGGGCTTAATTATTGAAGGACATTTTTACTGAATAAAACAGATTGGCATCTTTTTTTTTTTCTTTCATTAAAGATGTTGCTTCAACTGCTTCTGGCTTACATTATTATTTCTGAGGAGAACTCAATGGTTATTTTTACCTTTCTTACCCTGTACATAATAGGCTACTCTGGCTCCTTTAAAATTTTCTCCTTATCTTTTTTTTCCAGCAATTTGATTGTAATACGTGCCTTGCTGTAGTTTTCTGTGTATCCTGCTTGGGATTCTTTTCCAAATAAGTGGGTGTACCAGTTTGAAACTATGATGTACCCCCAGAAAAGCCATGTTTTAATCCTGACCCAATCTTGTGGCAACAGACCTATTGCGTAGGGTGGGAAACTTTGTTCCATGAAGATGTGACACACCCAGCTGTGGACACGACCTTCTGGCTAGATTATGTCCATAGAAATTTGACCCATCCAATTATGGATGTGGCCTTTTGAATAGGCGGAGATGTGATTCTACCCATTCAAGGTGGGTCTTGATAGCTGATGAGTTTACTAAAGTCCTTTACAAGGGGAAACATTTTGGAGAAACCTCAGATACAGACACTTGTAGAACAGCTGCTTCAGAGCTGACAAAGACAGAGATGTTTACACATGGGCAGAGCCCAGTAGACACTGCCATGTGCCTTCCCGTTAGATGCTAAGCAAGCCAGAACCTGGAGAGAGTCAAGGGAAGCCAAGTGATGAAACCCAGCTGTGGAGAAGCCAAGCAAGGAAACCCTACAAGAAACATAGGCTGAAAGCCATGGAGCCCAAGAGCTAGGGACCAGCAGATGCCAGGCAGGTGCCGTCCCAGTTGACAAGAGGTGTTCCAGACGGCTTCAGCTTTTCTTGAGTGAAGGCACTCTTGTTGGTGCCTTAAGACATTTCACGGCCTTAGAACTGCAAACTTGCAACTTAATAAATACCCTTTTAAAAAGTCATTCCATTTCTGGTATATTGCATTCCAGCAGATTTAGTAAATGAATACAGTGGTTTTTTCTTTTTTAATTAAAATTGGAAACTTTTCAGTTATAGTTTCTTTAAATATATTTTCCCAGTCTTCCTCTTTGTCCTTCTAAGACTCTAATCACATGCTATTGAGTCCAACTGATATTATCCCTCAGGCCAATTTTCATTTTCCTTTTTGTCACACTTTTTTAATCTATTCTAGTTTGGATAGTTTCTGTTTCTATTATTATGTCTTCACTGATCATTTCTTTTGCAGTATCCACTTTACTGTTAAGGCCAAACTAGTTAACTTAGAATTCTACACCCATCATAATTATACTTCAAAAATAAAAGCAAAATCAAGATACTGTATTTTTCAGCTCTAGAAGTTCCATCTGATTCTTCTGATTATATTAACCATTTTACCGTGAAAACATTTATATTAGCTATTTTATGGTCTGAGCCTGTTAATTCCATTATTTTTGTCATGTCTGAGCCTGTTTTCTAATTCACTAAATTTTCTTGTGGTTAGTTGTCATACTTTCCTGCTTCTTCACACATCTAGCAATTTTTTTACTAGATACTAGTATTCTGGTTCTTATTAGTGCTGAGCTTTTGGATCTTTTTGTCTTTAATGAATATTAATTTTTTTTGATACATATAGTCAAGTTACTTGCCCATCAGCTTGAATTTTTTCAAACTTTATTTAAAAGCTTTGTCAGATTAGGTCTATAGTAGTCTTTACTTTAGAGCCAGCCTTGCCCTACTACTCATGTGTCTGACCATTCTGTTGTCTTCTCAATGCCATGGGTTTTCCAAAGGTCTAATTTGGCTGGTTAGAACTCAAACATGTTTCAGTCTTGTATCAGCTCTGAGATTTGTTTGGCTTACAGCTTCTTGGTAAATATACTTTCCTTAGTAGTCATGTTTTGCTTAGCATCATGAGGTTTCACCTTATATACATGCAGCTTGGTATTAAGCCAAAGACTCACAGAGTCTATTCAGATTTCAGGAGGTCCTTCTCTGGGAAGCTTCCTCCACATCCTATACCCTTACTTGCAAATTTCAGCATCCTCAGGTTCTCTGACCCTTGATCTTTGTATCTTCACCTAAGCAAGACCACCCATGTTCTGCTTGAGTCTCTCCTTGAGCAGCAGTTCATAAAGTACCTCCAGACAGAAAGAAGAGACTGTTGTAGTCTCATTTTGAGTCCCTCCCAGTGCTTATATTTCTGTGCTTCATATTGTCCAACATCCAAAAACAGTTGATTCATGTATTTTATCCAGTTTTCTAATTGTTATAGCAGGTGGGAAAGGCCAACACTAGTTGCTCTGCCATGGCTAGTGGCAATTTTCTTATTTTACAGGCAGTGGAAATAAACATTAAGCCAAAGGAATCATAAAGAGTGAATAAAAAGCTAGCACAGAAGGACATAATGCTCAGTATCCCAAAATACATTTTCTTGATAATCCTGTAAAGTTGTTATGAGGTGGATGATAACATTCATTTTTATAAATATCTACCTCATCCTAATCCATATTTATTGAATATACTGGCTCAGATACTATTAGTTACTGGAGATACAAAGTTGAATAAGAAAAAGGTCCCTTCTCCCTCACTAAACCTTCTAGGTTATGGAAGAGACAGACAGATTTCTATAAAAAATAGAGTGATGCAGTCAATGCAGCTACACTTTCAGAGAATAATTCTGAGTATGCTTCACCCCCTCAAGGTTCTTTTCAGCAGCAGGTCCTTCTTCATTTCCAAGTCATAAAAGCACACAATATCAAGAACAGAACTTTTAGAAGGATTCTATTCCTTGCAGTTATACATTATTGAGAATGAGAGACTCAAAGCTCTGTCATTCAAGGTAAAAAGCTAAAGAAAGAATTCAATTTTTAATTGCTATGAAGGACAGAGGCCAGGGAAATGGGTGAGGATGGAGAAGATCAGAAAAAGGTGGTAGGAGGGGGTAGATGTGCAAGATGTCTAGATAACCCCATTCATCCCACTCCTACTGACAATGTACTTATCTCTTTGGTAAAGAGTCATTTGGGGAAAACATTATGTCAGTCAATAGCATAATGACATGTGTGCTGAAGAGACATGATCAGATAGTTGAACTTGTTATATCATTAAGAAAAACTCTGTGAAAGATGTGGGGTGTTCAAGGATATTTTGAAATTTAAAAGGGAAGTAACTTGGCTTATAGAAAAAGAATATTTCATGTTTGAGGGGAAAAGATGGATAAGAATAAGACAGAGAAAAAAAGATAGTGAAAATTAGTATGTCATAAAAATATCAAAATAAATCAAATGAGTGATGGAGATAAAAGAGGCCAAGTGACATAGTTTGAGAATAGCTATAAGGATCTTGGTACTACCCTTTGTGAAAGCAAGTCAATGCTTAGGGGAGAGAAACTTAAACTGCCTTGTTGACTACATTTGCTTTAAGGAAGCAGATCTTAGAATCACAGGCCTTACAGGATTGTTATGATAGATGGTTGAACAAGCATATTAAAAAAAACAGAATACTACACTGAGGAAGAATGAATGGATCACGTATTAATAAAAATAGTTTGAACAATTATCTGTCAAGCAGGGTTAGAAGAAGTGAAATAAAGCAAAAAAAGGAGTATCTTTTTGTTTCGGAAGCCGAAGAACAAAAATTTTCAGTTAAAGCTTAATTGTATTATTAGTTCAATCTTTCCATACCAAAGTTTAGTTACATATATAACAGAAAATTATTATAGGACAGATAATTCACTCCCAGTTATTTCTCAAAATCAATATTTAGGGGGGAAAAAAGAGGCAAGAGGTAAGTAAATAGTGGAGTTAGATTTGGTCACTAGCTATGCCACTTTGGAGAAATGCAGGTAGAGTTCTTCCTTCGTTTCTTCTACTACAATATCTTCCTTCTAAAGCACTGTTATATAGGTAATATATCTGAAAGATTTTTGTAATGTAAACTATTAGAATTACCTTGCTGATTCTGGATCCAAAATTAGGGCTTCAATTGTGTGAGATATCAGTAAACAGCTCTGCTGCTGTCTGGATTAATGTTAAGGTTATACATGAAAATAAAAAAATTCACTATAGGCTTTTATTATCTGAATAGTAAATGATGTCAAGATTAGGATGGTAACCATATGTTTTCAACTCAAATGGTCCAAGGTTCCAATTTCCTTTTAAGTGATAACCTGCTGTCTATAATAGTGGTTTTCAAACTCTGTCCCAGGAAGGGTACTTCAGAGGCTGCCTCATATGGGAAGAGGAAACCAAGCAACAGGCTCTGGGCTCCCTTGATTCAATTATAGCAACTGTTTTTTTAAAAAAATCTATTTTAGATACAGGGGGTTTCTTGTAAACTTTGAAACAAATAAAAAAAAGTTGCACTCACAAAACTGAAAACAACCAATGCCTTTACCCTAGAGGCTCAGAAGCTGAGACTCAAGGGATCAGTTAACACCTTTGAAATTATATGAAAATTTCTGCACATACATTTTGTACCACAGAGGACCCAGACCATTCACTGATTTTCAATAAGTTAACCAATATGCCAAAAATTATTGATTTATAAGTGCTATAATTTAAATATAATTTCTTTGGCTTTGTTTCAAAAAGCATTTGAGGCTGCTAATAAACAATCATGGAGAACTAAAAGAAGATTTAGGGAATAAAGGTAATGACTAAAATATTGAATAGATCATTAATAAAGGTGGTGGGAACGAGGGCTGTTAGCTATGAAAAAAAGAAAGGTGAGGTAAAACAGAAAATGGCTGTATAGTGGACAAATGTACTGTGTTGCCTTTTGTAGCTCAAGTAAGCACACATTATGTAAAACTAGTAGGACTTGGTATACTGATGTTTTCCTAGAGGTGACAGAATATCACCATTCAGTCACCACATTCTCTTTTAAAGCTTGGCTGGCCTTAAAAGGTAAAAGTATACTGAGAGAAGGGACAGGAGGGCGACTGAGGTGGTGATTCAGGAGTGCGGCTGACATGGGAGAGCCTTCTGCACCACATGTGGCAGCCCTGGTAGCAGAGGCTGAGGAACTGAGAGGCAGAAAGCTGGAGCCTGGCACAGAGGGGTAGAGCCCGCAGGACTGTATAAACAGGAGGGTGGGACTAGGAACAGTCCTAGAAAAGCGAATGCACACAGCCCTCAGCCTCACTTACCAACTCTGAGAAAGTACCGACTTATGCAGTTGGGTCACATCTCACCCAATCCACGAAGGCGTTAATGCAGACCTGCTGCCACAGCTCTATGCATGCACACAAAGAGCCCCATGCCTTAGACCAGTGCACACCAGGGTTGCGTCCCCCAGACCCGTGCACCCGCACAGCTACATCCTCCCTGGCCAATGGCAGCCCACATTCACAAGCATCAGCGTAACATCCCCAACCTGCACCCATACCTGCCCTCAAACAAATCACTGTACTGAGTGCTCAACCCTGTGCCCTGCTCCCTGCTGTACAACCATCCTACAAACACAAAGCCTTAGAATGCTGAAAGAAATCAACTCCCAAAGCGAATCAATCAAGATATTTACATGCCACGAAGACAGCAGATCGCTAAGCATATCATAATGCAGATACAGCCCTGCCTAATGACCAAATTAAAATACCAGAGGAGACAGACATTGGAACACCTAATCAAAGACGTTCATACAGCTCTACTTAATAAAATAAGTAGGACAGCAAATGACATAAAGGAGATCAAGAAGACAACCGAAGAGTATAAAGAGGTATTTGAAAGAATAAATAGAAAAAGAGCAGATATCACAGAGATTAAAGATTCTGTTGACCAAATAAAAAACATACTGCTGGAGGCACACAACACCAGATTTGAAGAGACAGAAGAAAGAATAAGTGATATAAGGACAGGATAACTGACTTCAAAGACTTAAAACAGCAAATGGCAAAAAAGATGGGAAAAACTGAATTGAACTCAGGGAAACGATAGACAAAACAAAGTGTGAAATAAGACTGAGTTCAGACTATTCAACTAGCTGAATAGTTCAGATTATTCAACCAGCACCCTGGAGGCAAGAAGGTAGTGATATGATATATTCAAGATCCTGAAAGAGAAAACCTCCCAGCCAAGAATTCTATACCCAGTCAAATTGTCCTTCAAAATTCAGAGAGAGATTAAAGTTTTCACAAAGAAGTCCTGAAAGAATTTATCAAGAAGAGATCGGCCCTAAAAGAAATACTAAATGGAGTTCTGCCAGCTGAAAAAAAAAAAAGACAGGAGAGTGAGATCTGGAAGAGGGCATAGAATTGAAGAGTATCACTAAGGGTAAAGAATACAAAGAGAAAGAGGATACAAATAGATTGAAAGTGAAAGGATGAAAAAAGATTTTCCACACAAGTTGTAACCAAAAGAAAGCAGGAGTAACTATACGAATATCAGACAAAATAGACTTTAACTGTAAAGACATCATAAGAAACAAAGAAGGACACTATATACTAATTAAAGGGTCAATTCACCAAGAAGATATAACAATCATAAATGTTTATGCTTCCAATCAAGGAGCATCAACATACATGAGACAGACATTGGCAAAACTGAAGGAAGCAAGAGATGTTTCAACAATAATAGTAGGAGACTTCAATACAACACTCTACTCTATAGATAGCAGAACTTATGGGATGCGGCAAAGGCTGTGTTGAGAGGGAAACTTATTGCCCTAAATGTCTATATTAAAAAACAAGAATGAGCAAAAATTGAGGACTTAACAGCAAACCAGGAGGAACCTGAGAAAGAACAGCAAACTAACCCCAAAGCAAATAGGAAAAGAGAAATAACAAAAATTAAAGCACAGATAAATGGATGGGAGAACAATAAAAGAATCAATAAAACCGTAAGAATCAATAAAACCGAAAGTTGGTTATTTGAGAAAATCAACAAAATTGACAGGCCACTAGCAAGACTGACAAAGAAAAAAAGAGAGAGGATGCAAATAAACAAAATCAGAAATGAGAAGGGGTGGGTTACCACAGACCCTGAAAAAATAAAAGAAATCACAAGAGGATACTATGAACAGCTATATGCCAACAAACTAGACAACTTAGATGAAATGGATAAATTCCTGGAGACACACAAACAAGCTACACTGACTCAAGAATAAATAGAAGATCTCAACAAATCAGTCACAAGTAAAGAGATTCAATCAGTCATCAAAAATCTTCCTACAAATAAAAGCCCAGGGCCAAATGGTTTCACAGTGGAATTTTATCAAACACTCCATAAAGATTTAACATGAATCCTGCTCAAACTTTTCAAAAAATTGCGAAAAAAGGAATCTACCTAACTCACTATATGAAGCTAATTTCATTTTAATATCAAAACCGGGTAAAGATGCTATAAGAAAGGAAAACTACAGGCCAGTCTCCCTATTGACCATAGATGCAAAAATTCTCAATAAAATATTAGGAAATCGAATCCAACAGCACACTATATACCACGACCAAATGAGGTTTATGCCAGGAATGCAAGGATGGTTCAACCCAAGAAAATCAATTAATGTAATCCAGCATGTTAACAAATCAAAAGAGAAATATCACATGATCATCTTGATTGATATTGAAAAAGCATTTGACAAAATTCAGCATCCTTTTCTGATAAAAACACTCCAAAAGATAGGAATCAAAGGTAACCACCTCAACATGTTAAAGGGAACATATGAAATACAAATAGCCAACATCATACTCAATGGAGAGAGACAGAAACCTTTCCCCCTAAGATCAAGAAAAGGATGCCCACCGTCACCATTATTATTTAACATTGTGCTAGAAGTTCTAGCTAGAGCAATCAGGCAGGACAAGAAAATAAAAGGTATCCAAATTGGAAAGGAAGAAGTAAAATTCCCATCATTTGCAGATGATATGGTACTATACTTAGAAGATCCTGAGAAATCTATAGCAAAAGTTACTTGAGTTAATAAAGAGATTCACCAAGGTGGCAGGATATAAAATTAATATGCAAAAATCAGTAACATTTCTATGCACAAGCAATGACCTAGCTGAGGAGTCAGTTAAGGGAAAAATCCCATTCAAAATAGCAACTAAAAGAATCAAATACTTATGAATGAACTTAACTAGGGATGTAAAGGATTTGTGCACAGAAAACTACATAACATTGCTAAAAGAAATCAAAAGAGACCTAAATAGGTGGAAAGACATTCTCTGCTGATGGACAGGAAGGCTAAATATAGTTAAGATGTTAATTATTTCCAAATTGATCTACAGATTCAACACAGTACCAATCAAAATTCCAACAACCTACTTTGAAAATTTGGAAAAGCTAAGTACCAAATTCATATGGAAGGGACAAAGACTCCGAATAGCTAAAAGCTCCTAAAAAGAAGAACGAGGTGGGAGGATTAACACTCTCTGACTTTAAAACCTATTATAAAGCCACAGTGGTCAAAACAGCATGGTACTGGGTGGGCCATAGTGGCTCAGCAGGCAGAGTTCTCGCCCGTCATGCTGGAGACATGGGTGTGATTCCTGGTACCTGCCCATGCAAAAACAACAAACAACAACAAAAACAACAAAAAAACCCAGCATGACTGGAGCTCCATTTATGAAAAAAATGAAGTTACACCCCAATCTCACACTACACATAAAATTTAACTCAAAGTGGATCAAAGGCCTAAAGAGCTGACTGTCCAACTCTTAATGAAATCATGAAAAAACCTTGTGACACTGGATCACACCAAAAGTATGAGCAACCAAGAAAAAATAAATTAAGTGTTATCAAAATTAAA
>PVIY010058259.1:0-12531 GCA_004026745.1 Myrmecophaga tridactyla | reverse complement strand
TGTCCCATGTTGCCAGGAAGGTACACATCCCTGGGAGTCATGTCCCACGCAGAGAGGGGAAGGGTGGTGAGACTGCTCATCATGTTGGCTGGAGAGAGAGGCCACATCTGAGTAACAAAAGAGGCCCTCCTGGGGGTGACTCTTAGGCCTAAATTTTAAGTAGACTTGGCCTATCCTTTGTGGGGTTAAGTTTCATATGTCTGATGCTCCTTTTATCTACCATGTCAACAGATGAGTAGAACATATGGAATAAAAATAAGGAATAGGGGGAACAAATGTTAAAATAAATTTAGTTTGAAATGCTAGTGATAAATGAAAGCAAGGGGTAAGGGGTATGGTATGTATAATCTTTTTTTCTGTTATCATTTTATTTCTTTTTCAGTTGTCTTTTATTTATTTTTCTGAATTGATGCAAATGTTCTAAGAAATGATGAATATGCAACTATGTGATGATATTGGTAATTACTGATCATATGTGTAGAGCGGAATGATACGTTAATGTTTTTGTTTGTTTGTTCTTAATTTTTTTAATTAATAAAAAAAAGAGTGGTTGTTAAGCTGGATTAGGTGATGACATGTCTCTACCTATTTGGGTGGGTCTTGATTAGTTTCTGAAGTCCTATAAAAGAGGAAACATTTTGGAGAATGGGAAATTCAGAGAGAGCAGAGCAGAATGACATAGTCACGAGAAGCAGAGTCCACCAGCCAGCAACCTTTGGAGATGAAGAAGGAAAATGTCTCCTAAGGAGCTTCATGAAACAGGAAGCCAGGAGAAGAAGCTTTCAGATGATGCTGTGTTGCCATGTGCCCTTCCAAGCCCAGAGAGAAACTGTGACTGTGTTCACCATGTGCTTTTCCACTTGATAAAGAAACTGTGAACTTCATTGGCCTCCTTGAACCAAGGTATCTTCCTCTGGATGCCTTTGATTGGACATTTCTATAGACTTGTTTTAACTGGGACATTTTCTTGTCCTTAGAACTGTAAACTAGCAATTCATTAAATTCCCATTTTTAAAAGCTATTCTGTTTCTGGTATATTGCATTCCGGCAGCTAGCAAAGTAGAACAGTCATTTTAACTCTCTTTTTCCAATTTTCTGTATTTTCAAGTATTCTACAATAAGCATGTAAACACAATCTATATTATTTGGGCTTTTTAATTACAGAAAGGATACATGTGTGTCATTTAAAAATCAGAACAGAAGTGTACGGAGTACACCCGAAAGCTCTCACCACCTTTGCCCTTCTCTCCAATCTCATTCTCCAGAATAAATCACTGTCAATTAGTTTATTATCAGTTTCCTTATATAGCCGCCCAGACTATTTTCTATGCATATATAAGCATAAATGTATTTTTTATGCTTCCAAACTAGTAATTGCATATTTGTTGAACACAAAAGCACCTTTTAATTGTGTTAATTAAATGAGGTTATTTTATTTATGTAATATGCTTTAAAATTGTCTATTATATGGATAGCTTAGTGTTAATAAAAATGTATACATAAAATGGATACATGGCAAGACTGGAAATGTCCTCCAATAACTTTATTCTTTTCAATATATATAAATAAATAAAACAACCACACACAAAAAAATCCTCCTCTAGACTTCCAGGAGAATCAGAGGAGATACTTAATGCAACGTACCTGCACATAATAGACATTCAATACATGTTCATTTTCTTCCCCTCTTTCTTTCTCATATAGATGAGATGACTGAGACTCTGAGAGGCAGAGGAACTTGCCCCAGATCACACAATCAGGAAGTGGAGAAACCAAGAGGTTAAGTTTCATCTAAGGCATGCTGCCTGTTGGTGAAGCTTGGGCTACAATGAGACCTGTTGGGATATGGGCAGGGAAAGGTCACCAGCTGCCTGATAGTCCCAGGGCTGCTGAGAAGCAACCACTTCTCAGAAACTGAAAATGGTATAACAACATAGTGTTTAGGTGTATGGGATTTAGAGATAGCCCGCCTAGGGTCGAGTCTCAATGCTACTACTGCCAAGCTGTGTGAATTGGGTATGTTGTTCCACTTCTCTGAACCTCAGTTTCCTCATTTGTAAGGTGGACATTGACAACAGTAGCTCCTTTCAGCATTGTTGTTGCAAAGGCTAAATTAGTTAATCCATGTACAGTGTTTAGATGGTTCATAATGGGCACTCAGTAAATCCTAGCTATCATTATCTGAAGAATGGAGGCTTTGCCTGTCTGAAGCTATTATGTACCCCAGAAAAGCCATGTCCTTTAATCCTCATTCAATATTGCTGGGTGGGAGCCTTTCGATTGTTTCCATGAAGATGTGACCCACCCAATTGTGGATGGTGACTTTTTATTGGATGGTTTCCACAGAGATGAGTCTCCACCCATTCAAGGCGGGGTTGCTTACTGGAGCCCTTTAAGAGGGAACTATTTTGGAAAAAGCTTTAGAGCCACCAGGACCATCAGAGCCCATGCAGCCAGAGACTGTTGGAGCAGAAGGAAAATGCCCTCGGGGGAAGCCTTATGAAATGAGGAGAGAAAGCTAGCAGATGCCTCCCAGCTGAGCAAGAAATCCCGAACTTCATCGGCTTTTTCTTTGGAGTTAAGGTATCTTTCCCTTGATGCCTTAATTTGGACATTTTCATGGCCTTAGAACTGTAAACTTGTAACTTAATACATTCCCCCTTTTAAAAGCCATTTTTGGGCGGGCCTACGGTGGCTCAGCAGGCAGATTTCTCACCTGCCATGCCAGAGACCCAGGTTGTATTCCAGGTGCTACCCATGTGAAAAAATAAAATAAAAAAATAAAAGCCATTTCATTTCTGGTGTATCATATTCTGGCAGCTTACAAACTAGAACAGAGGCCTTGAGTTCAATCCTCCCTAAAGACCCCTTCCAAGTCTTCTATTGTGGTAAATGGGTAGAATGGGTGTCAGGAATTGTTTCTTTGAAATTATTTAAGATTTTTCCTATAAAATAATAAACATTTGGCAGCATGTCAGTCAATGAAGAAGCCCTTTGAATTCTGAAGCTCTAAGGAAACTTCAAAATTATCAACATCATTGCAGATGGGGGAACAGAGGCCCAGAAAAGGAAAGGGACTGACTTGAGGTCACGTTGCAAGTCAGTGGCTGAGCTGGGCCAGATTGCAGAGCTCCTGTTTCCATGTCCTAGACACCTGCTATCTCCCAGGCTGCTGCTGTGAAGTCTTTACTGAACTACAGTTTCCAAGGCTGTGCCAGGCACCGTGGGGGAATAGAAGAAAAAATACACAAACCATATCTTGGCTTTTACATTTTGAAAAGTAAGCTTCATGATTGCCATGTTCACCTGGAGAAAAAGATTAAAATAAGCATATGGAAATGCTGGCAGCATTGGACAGCCTTGCATGATTTTCTGAGGAGCCAATACTTGATCTGGAGTTTGAAGGTTGGCAGGCTAGATAAAGGCAGAGAAAGTGGGGCAGGATACTTTGATAGGGGTAGAGGAGGTGGTGGTCAGCAGGGGTGAAGCCTGGTGGTAGGGTACTGGTAAACTGGCTCCTCAGGAGTGGGGGACAGAGTCCTGATTTGTAGCGTTTGCCAATTTCCATGGTGTAAATACTCCTACCATGGCCACCTTCAAGCCACCAACAGTTGGAAAAACCTGCTTGGAAAATTCCTGAGTTACTTAACAACTGGCTCTTACCACCAGCATCCCACTACCTTTGGGTGTGAACAGGTTGTTTCCAGGGCAGTAAGAGCTAGACCACATGTGGTCAAGGCGTTGGCAGGGAGGATTAGCTGGCTAAACTGGGGTTGGCTTAGGGAGCAGCTGGTTGCCAGTCAGAGGGTTGCATGCAAATGCAACTATTTGCTGTTGAGCTCTGCTCTTTGCTAATTTACTATGCATTTGCTCACTTAATCCCCACAACAGCCTTAAGAAGTGTTCATTTGTTTGTTCCTCCAACTATCTGTCTATCTAACAAGTTATCGACATCTGTGCACACACTGTTCTAGGCATAGTGGTGATCAAAACAAAGTCACAGCCCTCATGGTGCTTACATTTGAGAGGGAAGAAACAGACACTAAATCCATTTTTAAAAACAAATAGAAATAATTGTCAATGGTGATCTTTGGCAGAAAGCAAAAAAAATTCTGAGTGGAGAATGAAGAGGGGTCTGCTATTGAAGATAGGGTAGCCAGGATAGGTGTCTTTGCAGAGATGACATTTAAGAATGAGAAGGAACCAGCAATTCAAATGTCTGGTTCAGAGCATTGAGGTGGAGGGAACAGCATATGCAAAAGCCCTGCAGTAGAAATGAGATCAATTTGCTCAAGCAACATTAGAGAGGCCACTGTGTGGAGCTTGGTGAGTGAAAGAATGTGGCCTGAGATGAGGTCAGAGAGGTGGATAGGGACCAAATATGCAAGCCTTGTGGGCCACGGTGAGGAATTTGAAGGACTTAAAGAGTAGGATTATCACATGAGCTGTCTCATGTTTAACCAGCTCTTTCTGAGCTCACTGGAATGAATGGATTACGGGAAACAGGCAAGGAAGCCAGCTATGATGTTGTGTGCCCAGAAGAGAGCTGTCATGCTAGGTCCAGAGTGGTGGCAGTAAAGACACAGAGAGATAAGTACACATGCTCAAAATCATACAACTAATAAATGGCAGAACATGGATTTGAATCCAAGCTCTACAGTTCATGCTCCTTCCTGTGTCCCAAGCAGTCTCACTGAACCAAATCCAAAGGTGCTGACTCAGGGTCTCCAAATCTAGGCAAGACTTTTAAGCAGAGAAGTGACACGATGGAAGAGCGGTGTATCTCTTTATATACAGTTTGCACTTAATAACTTGCTATTCAAATCTTCATAGACTTCCTTTGGAAGGTGCGCTCCTTGAGGGCAGGGGCCTGAGGCATCCAGGATTTTCAGCCAAGAATCTTCATCTGTGAAGGGTGGGGGGAAGGGGTTTCCTGAATTAAAAAATGGCCTACAGTCTCAAGTAGTGTGCCAGCTCTGACCATGCCCAGGGTGGCCCAACCTGGAAAACTCCTGGGCTGAGTACCCCTAGGCTGCACCGTATCCAAAGGAAGATACTGTCTATCCAAGTCCCTCTCTGGGGAGCACAAATGCCACTGAGCCTGCCACCAGGAGGGGCAGCAAATGCCAAAGACAGTAGCCCTGGCCTCGGAATAAGATCTAGTCCCGGCTCTTGGGCTACCTGTGGTATGAGTTCAGACGAGGAATTTAACTTCTATGCATCTTAATTTCCCCATCTGTGAAATGGGGCTAATGAATGGTTCCTACCTCTGGAGATGTTTGTGAGGATTAAATAAGATTATGTAGAGAACATGCTTGTGACTAGTGCTGGGCACATAGTAGGTTCTCAAGAAGTTTTTTTCCTTCCTTCCTCCCTCCCTCCCAGATGGTCAATAAATTAAGAATCTGGTGCCTAAGGTATCCCTCAGCTTAAGGTTCCTGGAGAGGCCCAAGCTCACCCACGGGGGAGGTAAGGACCTGAGAGGTGAGTAAGGAAACACCATTCCCCCCTCTTCCCTAGCTATCTTCCACTCCTCCATCCCCTCCTCTCCTCCAATTGGTCTCCGCCTTAAGCACCTGGGAGTTGTCTAATTAAGGCTAATTAGCTTTTCCTGCAATAAAACCCCCGATGGCAGAAAGACTCTGTAGCTCAGACCTCTGACAGCAAATATGTTAAGTAGATATTTATTTATCCCTTTATTAAGCAAACCAATTATCATGTAATATCTGAGAAGCTGATTTTCAGACGTGGGAGCTGAGCACATGCTGTTAGGAGTCGAAGGCCCCACTTGGAGGTTCTTCAATGTCTTGTCTTCCCAGGGTTCCCAGAGAAGCCAGGTCACAAAATGGCAGGGTTGGAAGAACCACTGGACACATCTGAACAGATCAGAGACTGAGGCAAAGAAAAGGGCTAGGGGCTTGCCCAAGATCCTGCAGCAGGATGCAAATGACGGCCTGAGAAGGTAGAAGCTCTTAAGGAGTCCTCTGAGGGATACCCAAACTGTGTAGTGGGGATTCATGGGAAAATGAGATCACCTTTAGCTTAGGAGAGGGTGGGTAATCAGGGAAAGATTCATGAGGGAGGCAGAATTTATTTGCACTTTGACGAGAGGGCATTGGGTAGGGAAGGGACTTCCAGGAAGCAGGAATAGTGTGAGCAGTGGCACAGAAGTAGGAAAGTATGCCACATGTTTGAGAAATGAAGGGTGCAGTTTGGTTGGTACCTGGGGAATGCAAGGGCAGTAGAATGGACAAGAATGACGCAAAGAGATTTGGCTGGGGCCATATGCTGAGGACTCCAAATAGCTGCTGGCAGAGTCCAGCATTTGACCATGGAATTGGAAGGTAGGAGGTTCACAGAGGGCAACCCAGGTAAGGTGCATTCTAATCTGGGGAGGGAGGATGCAGTAGACAGAGAAGGCAGGGTGGTGGGACCTCGAATAGAGAAGAAGCAGGTTTGGGGAAGAAGGTCATTCATTCAAGAAACACTTCTAGAATAACTGCTATGCATCCAAGCACTGTGCTGGGTGAATCAGACATGGCCCCTGCCCTTGGGATGCTCATAGATAAATTAGGGAGGCGAACGTGCTAAAGGAGTTGCCATCTAGCGCAATAAGAGCTATGATGGAAGAGAGGTCTGGACAGAGGAAGGGAGAGAGCAACTCTGCCTGCTACCCTGAAAAATAAATAGCTTCTCAAAGGAGTTGGCAGAAGCCCAGAGAATTGACCAGGGCCCGAGACATTGTAATTATCTAGCATGCGCTCAGCACTTTTTGATGTTTACTTGACTTCCCATACAGTACATGCCATTTAATCCTTCCAGGAACTCTGTAGGGCAGAGAGAATTAGCCCCATTTTACTGATGATAGAACCCAAGGTTCAGCACTAAAGTAAGATGACATGACACAGTTGAAAAAAATACAGCCTTTGGAATCTGTCAGATCTGAGTTCCAATCCTAGCTGTATTACTAGCCGGGCGATGGTGAGCAAGAGACTTCACCTCCTTGAGCCTCAGTTTTCCTACCCATAACATGGGGATAATTAACACCTAAATTTTACTCATTCCATAAGTATTAATTCAGCACATAGTAAATGCCTCACAAATGTTAGCCCTTAAGTGACTTGCCCAAGCTCTTACAACTAGCCAAAACTCAAACCCAGGACCTTCAACTCTAAAATCCATTCTATTTGTGAGATCTTCAGAGGTGAGAGGAAGGCTGAAGATAAGGGAACAGGAGGGGTCTTAGCTAAATAAGTATAATAAATGCATTTCCCCCTCCAAAAGAAGCTAGAAAAAGATGGGCTGAGCTTCCTCAAAAGCAAGAAATTTGGAAGTTAGGCCTTGGGATGATCTTGCTGACTTTGGGGGCCTGGGAGGTCTCCAAAAACAGAAATATACCTAATGTGTCCAAGCTGGGGAGAGGCAGCTCCATCCAGAGGAAGAGAGACCTACAGACTGGGGTAAAAAAAAACAAAAAAACAAAAAAACAAATAGGTCATTTGGTCCAGCCCTCTACCTCTAGGAAGAATTGTTCTAGGACCAGACAGATGAGAATCTCCCCTGGTTTTCAAGATCTCCAGGGGAAGAGATTCCTCAGTCCTTCGCCATTCTAGAACAGGTTCTCACAGCTCATTACCAGAAAGCTCTTTCCTTTGATTGATTACAATTTCTCCTGCTTCCATTTCAACCTAGAGGGGCAAAGTAGGAAGGCTGCTGACCCACTTTGGGCCACTTGCTCAAGTGAGGCAGCAGGGGGGAATGATAGCTTTCCTGGTCTGCTGATGGACATCTGCCAACTCCCCAGGGAAGACAAGGCCAACATCTCAGGGTCTCCATAATGGGTCTCACCTAAGCTCCTCAGGATACCTTGTGGTGCACTCATCCAGATACCATATGCCTTTAGCAACTCCAGCTCTCAAATGGGCATCATATGATCCCACCTCCAGGCCATTGTTGGTGCTGTTCCCTCGTCCTAGCCGGCAGTGCTGTTTTCAGTCTACTGCAGTTCAACCCCTCCTTCCAGATTCAAAGTTCACTTCCCCAGCAGAATCTTCTCCTGTGTTTCCAGTTATATAAAGTCACTCCCTCCATTTCCATTTTGTGTTTATCTCGCTTTGCCTGATGTCAGAAGTAGTATTAGGTTGTGGGCCCAAAATTGTTAAAGTTGACAATTTCACATGCTTCAACCCCAATAGTCTGTAGGTCTGCTTCCAGTCCTAGACCTTGGGGAGTCTGTCGTCCTCATCTCTGAATACTCATCCTCGCCTACTGCCGTGACTCCCTTACACCTAAGTGCCTCGAATGATGCTTGGTACACCAAATTGGCCAAAGTATCTTATTGAATTTGTTGAATTGGATAGCCATGATAAAATAATAATAGTTGGATGAGTCTTTACCAATGTACATTCACACATTTTGTCTCAGTTAATCCTCTTACAAAGTAAGAGGGCCCTCTTATTTTGTAGAATGTGGACACTGAGTCTTGATAAATTTCCTTGCCTAGGGTCCTGCAACCATTGTGATCCAGGATCTCCTGTTCCTACCAGATATGGTTAAACTTGGCCTGACCCTTGAGAGAAACCAAGCCCTCTCCAGGACCCCCACTCCTATACTCTCAGCTGCTAGCACAGTACCTGGCTTGTAATAAAGGTGCTCAATAAATATCAGTTAAGTGAATAGATGAACTTTGGCTTCTTCATTTCTCATGGAAAGTGAGAAGAGTACTTCCTACAGTAAAAAAGATTGCTGTGAGGATTCAATAAAATAAAGTATCTCAAAACATTTTAGCATTGGGCCTAGTATGATGTGGGCCCCCAGTAATGGGGGCTGTCACGGTCATTGGAGCTATTGTGAGGTGACTGGAGGAGCTGGACCTTGGATGAGGCAAGGCAGACAAAGAGAACTTATCTAGTACCTTGGCTTGTAGCTGGCCTTAGGGCCTTGCTAGGTCTGTCCCTGCACTCCTGTCCTTGTTCACCCTGAAGGGGACCAGAAGCACTCACCTACTTGTACCTCGTGCTGAAGGCCAGGCCTGGACTACCTTTCTTAGAGTTCCCTCCTTGGAGTCTGATGCAGGCGCCAGAGCCGAGTTATCCCAGGCATGTGGTTTCCCAGGCACCTGAGGGTCATCTTTGTGGCCCCCTCCCCTGCCAGATCCCCCAGTGGGGTTTGAGTTTCTCTACCATATGGCCTGCCAGGCAGGCCTGGCGTTGGCGCCCCCAGAGCAAGGGCGATGGTTCTCAGGTTCTGCTGAGGGGAGGCCCAGGAGGAAGGAGGTAGGGGAGGGGCAAGGACCTACCCCCACCCCCATGCTTGGAGAGGCCAACGCCAGCAGACCCGCCTCAGAGGTTGGAAAAACCCCCCTGCGGCCCCAGGAGCACAAGAGGAGTCTGTTTCTGTGGCTAATGCAGCAGGTCCTTCTTGGGGCGTGAGGTCTGGCTGGTTCAGGGCTTCCAGAACCCAGGGCCAGCTCCCACAGAGGAAAAGGCTGTTTGCAACTGTTTACAGGTACCTCTCATTATAGGCACAGGCAGGGGCCTAGAATGTTAGAGCTGGTCCAGTGGTTCCTTAACCTGGCTGCATCTGAATCACTCCAGGGGCATGTTAAAAATACAGACTTTCAGGCTCAGAAACACTGAGAGGTCAGGTAGCTCTGGAGTGGTTCAGATGAAGCCAAATTTGTGAGCTACGGTTATAATTCATTCATTTTTTTAAAAAAGGGACATAATTCAGATACCATAAAATTAATCCTTTTAAAGTATGCAATTCAGTTTTGTTTTGTCTTGTTTTTAGAATATGCAGGCAGTTGTGCAACCATCATCACAGTCAATTTTAGAATGATTTCATCATCTAGAAAAAAAACGCTGTACTATTTAGCTATCACCCCAAGACTCCTAGGACCCCAAACCCTAAGCAATCAGTAGTTTATTTTCTGTTCTTTCGATTTGCATATTCTAGACTTTTCATATAAAGAGAATCATAAAATATGTGGTCTTTTGTGATTGGTTTCTTTCACTTGGCATATTTTCAATGTTGATACATATTGTAGCATGTATCAATACAATATTCCTTTCTATGGCGGAGTAATATTCCATTGTATGGATAGACCACATTTTATTTACCCATTCATCAGTTGATAGACATTTGAGTTGTCTACATATTTTTGGCTATTATAAATCATGCTGCTATGAACATTTCTCTATGGGTTTTTATGTTTTTATTGCTCCTGGGTGTATACCCAGGAGTGGAACTGATGGATTATATGGGAACTTTGTTTAACCTTTTGAGAAATGGCTAAACTGATTTCCACAATGGCCGTACCATTTTCTATTCTATGAGGGAAGCAATTCCAAAGAGGCTGTACCATTTCACCATGTATGAGGCTGTACACATTTAAAAATATATGAGGGTTCCAATTTACCCACATCTGCACCAACATTTGTCATTGTCTGTCGTTTTCATTGTAGCGGTCTTTGTGGGTGTGATGTGAGATCTCATTGTAGTTTTGATTTGCATTTTCCCACTGACTAATGATGTTGAATATGTTTTCATGTGCTTACTATCCATTCATATATCTTCTTTGGAGAAACGTCTATTTCAATCCTTTGTCCATTTTTAAAATGGGTCGCTTGTCTTTTAATTATTAAGTTATTGGAGTTCTTTATACATTCTGGATGCCAGGCCCTTAGAAGATACATGCTTTGCAAATATTCTCTCCCATTCTTTTCACTTTTTTGATATATAGTATACTTTTTTTTTGTATGCTGCATGGCAGGGTCACATTTCATTCTTTTTCCATGTGAGTAGCCTGTTATTGCAGCACCATTTGCTGAATTTTTTGCTTGTTTGTTTTTGTTGGTTTCTTTTGTTTGTTTGTTTTGGGGAAGTGCATGGGCTGGGAATCGAACCCGAGTTTCCCTCTTGGCAGGCAAGAATTCTACCACTGAACTACCTTCTCACCCCTATAGATCACATTTAATCCCCTTTTTACAGATGAAGAAACTGAGGCTCTAAGAAGAAAGGGGGATAGCCTGAAGTTACACTCAGTGAGTCAGTAGCAGGAAACTTTTTCTATTTAGCCATACAGGGGAAACGGGGTGGAGAGGAGGGAAGAGGGGGGTGGGAAGGTCGGGGCAAAGCAGCTCCGTGGATAATTCAAACCAGGGCCGAGCTCACCAATTATTTCTATTGCCTTTGGAATGCACAATCCCATTTTTGGTAGCTGGTTTCTCCCGATCATTATGTCCTACTCAAGCAACTCCTAACATTAGATGACTTTATTTATAGCACATCAACGGATGGAGAGAGAAAGTGGCCCAGGATCAAACTTTCTTTGGGAAAAATCTACATGAGCTGATCAAGAATTCACACCATTGTGCATCCACAGACTTTGCTTTGCTGAGAGAGGGTCTAGAGGACCAGAAGAAAGAGAAGCCTTTTTCTTTTCTATTTCTTCTTCAGATCAAACATTAGCCAAGTTAACATTAAACCTGTGATGGAAATTAACCGAATTCCACTGAAGAACATACAGACAACCCATCTTGGATAGCAGGCAAGGACAATTTTCCAATTTTACGAATTGCTGTTTTGCTTACACTTCAACTGTGAGAGTTCACTATGACTTGAAGTAATTCCCAACATTGAGCCGATTCTTAACTGTTGTTGCCTTTGTGACAACTTACTTGGATATCTTTAAAAGGTGAAGGACCTTGTGGCATGGTCATATATAAAATGAAAGTGAATTGAAATCAGGTATGCCTTAAAGTTATTTGAGAATTTCATTCCTGGCATCGAATTGCTGTTTCCACGAGTATTTATTGAAGGCTTCAGTGTGCAGGGCCCTATGCTATATGCTGGGGCTACCTTAATTTAGTCTACTTTCCTAGGTCTCAGTTTCCCTGTTTTTAAAATGCTTGGGGTGGGTTACATCACTGTTTTCAAAACAGCTTCTTTTGGTGGCAGAATACTACTTTTCCTGGACAAAATCTTGTCTGGAACTCTACTAAAAATAACAGAGCAAATAGAGGTGTGCTGGGATGGGGGTGTGTGTCTCCTTGCACCCACTACCGCAGCCACATACTCGGCTGTCCCCCAGCCCCTCTGAGCTCTTTGGAGCAGAGCTAGAAAGGCTGATGACCAGCAAGACCCTACCCTCGGTGCTGCAGAACTCTGTTGCTGGGTCTGTTAGCTCTTTCTCTCCACCTCCTGCTCAACTGGGAAAAAACTCTGGGGTGGACCTTCCTTGGAGGCCCTTAGCTTCCAGTCTCCCTCACCCCATCCCTCCCACCCCTCTGCCACAAAACCCCTTCCCCTCCCTTCTCCTTGCCATCAATCCAGTGTTTCTGGAGGCCTAAACAGACCCCAAGCAGCTCTGGGCCCAAACCACCTCTTCTCTCTCCCCAAGCCAGAGGGAGCTCGGTGGCCTCTTGCCTTCTATTAAACAGAGGACCAGGAGGTTTGGGGAGCACATAGGTCACACACTCTTGTTTTCTGGGGCTGATTGTTGGCTCCCTCTCCTCTCATTGCCTGTCC
>PVIY010058258.1:0-12531 GCA_004026745.1 Myrmecophaga tridactyla | reverse complement strand
AAAAAAAAAAAAACAAACAGATGGTGCTTCTGAAGCTCAAGCCAGCAGGAAACAAATCCTTTATTATAAGCACATCTCACTGTTAGATTCATATCCTAGTTATTCTGTTATTCAGCTGTAATTCTCAATTACAGCACCTTCTCAAAAAAGCAGAAGTAATTAAATTTAATAGTTGGGATTCATTTCCCAATATCTGGTTGAAGGGGTGACTTCTGTCAATTACATTAAGCAGCTGCAGATTCATTAGTCTCCGGCGATAATAACCTCCCCACGCCTTCCAACGTGGGCGTGAAGACCTGAACTTTGAGATCTTCTCTTTACTTTCTTCGTTCCGATTTCATTAAACTTGCCAATGCAAGCCTGAAAGCAAAGCAAAACTGTTTAAAGAGCAAGGGGGGGGGGGATCTATGAAAATCCAGCCCTTATCATAACAGAGAAGGCAAACAACATTTACAGCAATTAAACCAATAGAGAAACTTCTGTTTAACAATCAAAGCACCTATTAAGATGTCTCCACAGCTGAACAAAAGCTTCTTTTCTATTCTAATTTTCTGATAACGAGTCATGCAGACACAGAGGCAGAATTCTGTGCATCCCTGGTGCCTTCAGTCCCAGGGGGAGAATAATAGACATCTCTCCTTAGATATTTTCATTTCTAGCGTATGGAAAGGGAAAGAAGTTTTGGAAGGAAGGAGGTTTTATCTTCCCTTCCATTGGTTCCATTGTCAGTACCCTCTCAGAAGTACTTCCCTTGAGAAGAAGAGGGTAAAACAGAGGCCCTCATATTTGCAACCACCTTGGCAGACAGACAAACAGAAGGCATGAAAGAAGGGACCAGTATTAATAGACATCCGAGGTATGTAGAGCTTTATAATGGAAAGCTCTTGCTCTGACCTGGTGAGTTTGCAGTAGGGCTAACAGAGGAGTCCGACAGGGGAAAACACATGTGGGCATACACAGCGAATGCCAGATAAAAATGGTGACAATAAAGAGAAGAGCAGGAAAATGAAGAAGAGGGAGAAAAAATAGATCTACTTTTTGTTGTGTTACCATGTGCCTATTACTATTGCCAATATATAAACCGTCCTTTGCATATATATTATCTCATTTAATCCATACAATATTAATGACATGACTCACCTATTGTCATTAGCCCCATTCAACCAATGAGGAAATCAAGAAGTTGTGCCATTTTTCCAAGGTCACACAGCAAACAAATCCCGGGGTTGAGACTTTTAAATTCAGGTCACATAGAGAGAGGTCAATACACAACATCTAGTTTCCTCCCCATTTTATAGATGGGAACACTGAGGCTGAGAAATAATAAGCAACTGTCCACAACTGATATGTGACTGAGTTGGGATTTAACTGGATGCCCCTAGTCCAGACTGCTCTCCAAATACACGAGTTTGACCCATCCTATCCTGGCAATGCCTCCTACCTCTGAGGGGCAAAGCAAACAGAAAGGCTAAGCAACGACTTTAAGCTCAGGGAAGGGCCCCAGAGGTCTGGAAGGGGATGTAATAGTGTATTATCCGTTCCTTAGTCACTCATGCAGTCATTCAACAAATATTTTATTAGGTCCTTGTGGTAGGCAGAAAAATGCACCCCCTCTCCCATGTCCTAACCCTTAGCACCCATGAATATGTTATTTTACAAGGCAACGGGGACTTTGCAAATGTGACAATGGTGGGGATATTATCCTAGATTGCCTGGCTGGACCTGATGTGATCATAAGAGTCTTTATAAGAGGAAGGCAGGAGGGTCAGAGACAGGTGTGACCCCAGAGGCAGGGGTTGGAGGGATGCTACTTGGTAGATGGAAGGGGGGCACAGCCAAGGAACGAGGCAGCCTCCGGAAGCTGGAAAAGGCAAGGGAAGGGATTTTCTCCTGGAGCCTTGAGAAGGTGTCATCACGTTGATTTTAGTCCTCTGAGATCCATTTTAGATTTGGGGCCTCCAGAACCGTAAGATCACAGAGTTGCTCTGTTTGAAGCCATTAAGTCTGTGGTTATCTGTTACAGCAGCAAAGGAAACTAATACAGCGCGTCTGTGCCAGGCTTGGCTTTAGACACTGGGGGTATGGTGAACAAGATAATCAGGTTCTCTGAGCTTACAGTCTACAGCAAGAGTCAGAAAATGAGTAACAAAAGAAAAGTACAAGATAGTTTCAGAAGGGATATAGCCCATCAGGAAGACAAAACAGTACAGAGTCTGGGGCTTTTTCCAGGCTATGGGAACCTTGGCCAGCATTAGAACTTGAGGCAGGAGGGCTGGGCTCCACCTTACGAATGTACGAGCGCCCCCTGGTGGCCCAGGGGAGCACAGCCTACCACGCTGTGACACAAACCCCCCACCCGGAATTTTCTTACCAGGTGATTCCCATCTACCTGATGACCCGGGACCTCTAATCTGGTGATTCCCATCTACCTGATGACCCGGGACGTCTAACCAGGCGATTCCCATCTACTTGATGACCTGGGACGTCTAACCAGGTGAGTCCCATCTACCTGATGACCTGGGACGTGTAACCAGGTGATTCCCATCTGCCTGATGCCCTCGGACCGTCTAACCAGGTGGCTCCCATCTACCTGATGACCCGGGACACTTAAGCAGGTGATTCCCATTTACCTGATGACCCAGGACCCTCTAATCAGGTGGCTCCCTTCTACCTGATGACTCGGGACACTTAAACAGGTGATTCCCATTTACCTGATGACCCAGAACCCTCTAATCAGGTGGCTCCCATCTACCTGATGACCCAGGACCATCTAACCAGGCGAGTCCCATCTATCTGATGACCCGGGACACCTCACCACAAGGCTCCCAGACTTTGGATTTCATGGACTGATAAAATTTCAAGAGTATTTGTGGGGTTGACATTGGATGACCAATTTTTAATTTGACTAAGACTATTAAAAGATAATTGCCATCTACGATATTGTCATTTCATAAAAGAAAGACTATCTTTAATGCCAAAAGATATGAGGGACATAATTTCCTGATAAAGATTCCTTTAAATGGAGTAAATTTAGCTTTATGAAGAATTTGTTCCATTATAACTGCTTTGTTTTATCATTCATTTAAAATAAAACTTGTAGTATATATACGTGTATGTATGTATATATATACATATATATATAACAAAATTTGCCATTAAGAAAAGAAACAAAACGCAAACCCCATCTTGCCACCCTCCCCGCCCCGCCCCCCACTCCCCCACCCACAGCCGGGTACTAAGCATCAACCTCCACACTGAGAAGCCCACTCTACCTTCCATCCCAGGCCTTTCCCATTTTAGCTATCGTGATCCCCCTCCGTACTCCCCAATGAGAAATCCACACCCCCCACAGTGTCCCTGGAAAAGCAAAGGGAGTGCTGGTCGGCTCCACAGGCTGTGCTCGTTTGAAAAAACCAGCAGGATGGTTTTTCCTCCTTGGCTCTGAAGGAGGGTGCGGTGAAATATTTCGCCCCAAACCCACTGGACTTGTGACACTTGAAAATCTCCTGCAGCACACACTGATCTTCCTGAGGGAAAACTACTAAAGGCATCATCGATAGGAGATGCATTGCCACACCGGGCAGGAAGGGCTCTAGAGGCAGCTGAGGGAGCAACGCAATGCAGATTTTTGCAAAAATCACTTTGCAATTTGTCTACCACGGGGACAAACAGTATTAGACTGAGAGCTCCTAGGGGGGTCAGCCAGGGTCTCTTCCATCACTGTATCCCCAGTGTCTAGCTCGGGACCTGCACAGATGATAAATGTGTGTTCAGTGAATGAATGAATGAATGCATACACTGATCATTAAGTTCTGGCCAAGTCTTTGTTCTTTCTCTAATTAACTAGAAGCTCACATGGCCTTGGGAGACCTTAGAGATAGTCTTTATGAGAATTGGGGCAAGTCTGAACTGATTTGTCCTCAAAATACCCCTGTGTAGTGGGGAAGGTAGCAAATATCAGCTCCATTATTACAGAGGGAAAATCGAGGCACACTAAGCATAAAATGCACTGTGCGTCCTTGGGCAAGTAAGAGTCTCTCTGAGCTTCAGTGTCATCACGTAAACAATGTGGGTAAATAACAGTACTGACCCTAGGGCTGTTGGAGAACTAAGTGGAATAAGACTGTTCTGTCCACGGAAGCAACAGTCAGTTTTATTTATTGTACATCTCTAGCGGTGACGCCTGCTATGTCTTCTATAGTCATTCCAAACAAGCATCTGAGGGCCGTATCCCCAGGGCACACACAAGGAAACTGAGTATGAATAAACTATTCTGTCATGTAGCCAATATTTGGGGGGACTTAAGATTTGAAACCAGTTTCCTTGCCATCCACCCCTACATTATGCTCTCTTTGCATAACATGTTCCCTTCTGAGACAAATGGAAAAAACTTTTTCAAAATAATTCAATCCTAGAGTTGGAGAGGAAAGTTGGACAGAAAAATTCAATTTCAGTCCCTGAGTTTCCAAACAGCCTTAGAGAGAAAGTGAGCTACCCTGACCTTAAATATTTCCATGAAGATAAAGACCTCTGAGCACGTAATATAATTAATAATAACAGCTGACATTTATTGAACAGCTACTGCATGGCAGGGCCTGGATTAAAGGCTTTCTATGTATTATTTATTTAATCTCCATAGTTCCGTTTTTAGGTGGTAGGGGGCTTGGGTTTGAGCTAGGGTAGTCGAAGCCCAGAACTCATGCTGAGAAATGATGCAAATGAAACGAAAGTTCCAAACGGCCCTAAAGTTTTCATCCCAGGGATGTGATGGCTTGAGAGAGAACCTAGCAGTTGTGTTGCATCCAAATCGACTAGCAAATTCTTCAGACACAAAGAAACCTGAAACTAATAAAACAGACCATTAACCTTTCCTTCTGTGGCCACAGGCCAGTCTCTAGCGAACATCCCACTGATTTATCCATGATGCCAACCAATCCTTAACTAAAGCTGCTCACATTATTCGCCGAGCAGGGAATAACTCTGTTTGCTCTAATAGCGAATTCGAATATATCAGGTCTAAAACTAATTTAATGATGTGCTGTCTCTAAAGATTACATCTCCAAGAGTCTTCAGGACAAAGTTGAGTTTCTCCATGTATTTGGCCATAATTTCCCCCCTGAGACCAAGACTCCCCTCTACCCGGGATTCAAAGTGCATTAACTGGGGCTCCTGCTGGCTCTGGGGGTTTGGGGGAACCACCTGCCTTTAGGGAGTGTGCAGAGGCGGGTAGAACCTGGGTGCCAGGTCCTGGGAAAGAAATCAGGCAGCAGGGATGACCGTGACGTGACATGAGGGGCAATGCGGGATTCTCACCCTCACTACACATAGCCTCACTACACATAGAGGGGCTGCAGGAGACTCCGGAGGATCCCACGGCATCCAGGTAAAACGAAGGGCAATGATAAAGTTCTTTACCGAGAGATGGAATGGAGGGGCCAGGGTCCAACCCATCAGCATGTGCGTGGGGTCAGATAGGGATTTAAACTAGCTGCAAGGCCCCTGAGGGCCTCCTTTGGAGGCAGCGGGTTTCATATCTAAGTGGGAAGAGCCTGCAGGCATCAATTTGCCCAGGGGAGTGTGGGGGAGAGAGCGCGTGGACTCTGCAGTCAGCAGACCCGGGTCCCAACACCAGCTCTGCCATTTACTGGCCATGGGACCGTGGGCATGTTCACCTGTCTGAGACTCAGTTTTGTCATCTGTAAAAAGGGTATAATAATACCTCCCTCATAAGATTGTCAGGGGGATTCCCCAGGGTAATATCATTGGAACAGTGCTCAGCCGAGTCCCTGGCATGTTGTTATTGCTGTTGCTGTTTGTGGCATTATCACAGTATCTCCAGAATTAACATGCTCATGAGAACACGACAGAGCTCTCTGTGGACGGATTTAGAGCCGGGATTAGCAAACCATGGTCCAGAAGGCCAAGTTCAGCTCACCACCTGTTTCCGTAAATAAAGTTTGAATGGGACACAGCCACCCCAGTCATTTACATATTATCTATGCTGCTTTCCTACGACAAGGGCAGAGTTGAGTAGTTGTAACAGAGACCATATGGCCAACAAGGTAAAAATAATTAGTGCCTGGCCCTTCATACACACACACACAAAATTGCCAATCATTGACTTAGAGCTGTGGAAGCCACTTCTATGGCTGATTAGCAGAAGATTTTTTTCTTGGAGCCAAAAGACCTGGGTTCAAGACCCACTTCTGTCACTTATAGGGGTGGGGGTCCTTGGACAAGTGATCTGCATTCTTCAAGCCAAAGTGTGCATGCCTCTTGGGGTCATCTCTCAGCTCTCTTCAGCCTAGCATCCTGTGTTGTTTTGATCCCCATTTTACAGATGGTAATTAAAAGGAGGACTTGTTTTAGCCCAAGCCAGTATAAGCCACAGCGGTCTCACCCCAAGCCTGTGGCTTTCAGCCCCTCACTGCCTCCCGGTAAGGTCATCTGTGAGGAGGTGATGTCACCAACGACACAGCACTGCTGAAATCCACGTCAGCTCACGGGGACGGAGAGAAAGGAAAATGAACTCTCTCCTCTCAATGCATCTGTCCAGGTTAACTAATAAGATTATCTGGTTGTCACTTTACCAAAGCAGAGAGCAGACGTTGAGGACGCGGGAGTTAGGATTAGTAGGGTGGTGATGGTCATGGCCAAGGAGGAAGGAGAGGAATGTCTCCGAACAGCAGCCCACCTTGGAAGGACAGGTAGGCAGGAAGGGCACTGAGCAAACGGGAGCCCGGCAGGTGGACGGCTGACAAGTGGGGACAGAATGTAGGAAAGAGGAGAGGATCATTTCAAAAGGTCAAAATCATTTAATGCAATAAGATAATACAATTAAAATACAAAAAGATGAAATAAAATTTTAAAAAGAAAGGAAATATCTAGAAATCCAGAAGAAATCTCATTAGGATAATGGATCCGCCTTGGCTTGTGTGGGAAGCACTTGGGAAATTATCACTAAGGAAATAGTGACTGTGCCTAGTTCCGTGCAGTGCTTTGGGAACAGGGGCTTGGGGTAGCGGACCCCTGAAATATGACCCGAGAGCTCCTTAACGGACCTTACAAGTGATGCGTGTGGCAGAGGTTGGGTGAAGAAGCCATCACAGGGAAGAATAGCTAAGCAAACTTCTCCTCTATCACTTGTTCCTCCTGGTCCCAACACCGGGTTAAAAAAATAAAACTCATGAAGCTAATCCAGAAGCATTTTCGAGCTCTAGTTCTGTGTCCCCCACCCCCTCCAACCCACCTTTGGAATAATTCTCTCCTGTTTTCAAAACCATCACCACGTTGCTTCTCAGTCCTGGCAGGCAACTGCCGAGCTGGGGCCCCTTTCACTAGCCATAAACCAAATTTGGGGCCAGTGATACCATCACGCTCTCTCCCAGGGAGACACGTGGAACCTGGAGTCATCACCTGTGATTTGTCTCAGCCGCTCAGATGACCCCAATTAAATTCCACTGCCAGAAAAGAAAGAGAGTAGGGCTGAGGCATTTAATTACATTTTATAATGTGCTCACAGCTGAATTTATTAAAGTGTATCGGGGATTTTTAACCTCATAACTAAACAATGGGAGACCTGGGTGGCACGGGAGTAACTCTCTTCCTGGTGGGGGTGATGGATGAAGAATCCAAGATTCTGACAGCTGCTCAGGTGTGCGTGTGGGGGGCGGGCAGTGGTGTCTGATAGGGGGCAGGACAAGAAAGGTGAACCGTGAGCCACCTCACCAAGGATCGGAAGGGGGGTGGCAATTAATTATGATCTTTCTTTAAATCTAAAGATGAGAATTAGGAAGCCTAGCTCTCTTTCTTCTCCCTGTATCCCGATCCCAATCCTTTCCCTCCAATTCTCCCCTAAAATAATTTACCTGCTGTGGTCCGGAAAGAAGAGAGGATCATTTCAAAACGTCAAAATCATTTAATGCAACAAGATAATAAAATTAAAATACAAAAAAGAAGAAATAAAATGTTCAAAAGAAAGGAAACATCTAGAAATCCAGAAGAATCTCATTAGGATGATGGCTCCACCTTGGTTTGTGTGGCACTTGGGAAATAATAAGGAAATAGTGAGTGTGCCTAGGTCTGTGCAGTGCTTTGGGAACAGGGGTGAGGGGCAGTGGACCCCTCAAATACAATCCGAGAGCTCCCTAATGGGCCTTACAAGCGGTGCATGTGGCATTATGGGGGGGGGGTGTCTCTCTGTTCCAGAGGTCTGGTCTGAACTTGGCGTATACAAAATCATCATCAAGGACCTCCGTTATCACGTCCCATCTGCAGAGGCAATGGAGTAAAGGTCAGACAGAGAGGGAGAGCCCACGGATCCCAGGCCAAAGAGGAAGACACGCCATGCCTCTGAGAAAGCAGCGCGGCAGAGCCAAGAGCCACTGCCAGGTGGCAAACCGCCGCTGGCCCCACTGCTGGCCCGGCGCCCGCCCAGCCCGCAGCCCCCGGGGTCACACTGCAAGCCACGATGTGAACATGCTGTTTCCCACCTCCGGCCTTGGAAGATGCTGCTTGCTCTGCCTAGAACAATCTTCTCTCTTCCCTTCCCACTTCTCCTAGCCTGACTCATGCCAACTTTTCCTCCAAGATACAGCTCAGGCATGGATACTCCAGGAAGGGAGGGGAGGGGAGGGGGCACCCATGCTTCACATTTCCCCCATCCCTCTCCCACGTCCCCCCGTGCCCTCCCATTCCCTCCGCCCCCCTCCTATAGCATCCCCTGCTTACCCCGCACCTCGCCTCTCTACATGGAGAGCCTCCCCTTATGATCTCTTCTCCCTACCACCACCCTTGACCATGGGCTCCTGGAGGGCAGGAGCTGCCAGTCATTCCCCGTTATGAGTCCAGGGTCTCATGCAGAGCTTGGCTTACAGTGGAGAGGTAGAGGATTTTTCTTGCCAATTTCAGCAAAAATAGGCCTTCCTTTCTCCATGGACTAAAGGGCCTGGGCTGGGCAACAAAGCCAGGAGCCCCGCCTGCCCTGCCTGGCCACCCAGTGCTGCAGCCCAGCCAGGCCGGTTGACCTAATAGCCCACCTGCCCATGCCTCTCCCCCGTTGCCTATGCCATCAGGGGTCCCCCAGTTTGCCCAGCCACTGGAATCAGGACCCTTGCAATGTGTCAGTTCCTCCTCCTGGCATCCTTGGGGTGGGGGGAAGGACCAGAGACAGGTCCATTCGTGTCCCAGCCACCCTGTCAGGGCGGTCTTGTATCGATCCCATTTCTCAGACGAAGAAACTGAGGCTCTGATGGCTTAACAGAGAAGGAAATGGTGGAGTAGGGTGGTGAAAAGAAAGGGATCCGGGGTCAGAAAGGCCAGAGAGATGGTCTGTGGCCCTGCCACTAAGGGGGTAAGGCGCTTCACTTCTCGGGGCTGCAGTGCCAGGCGCCAGGGCACAGGGCGGGCGCTTGGTGGATGTCACTGGAAACACTGGCAGCGCTCAGCCATCTCACACCGCCCCGCCACCGGCCCTGGCTCCGTGACCGGAAGGAAAATGCTAATTAGAAGATGCCGGACTTGCTCCCCCCACCCACCCGCCAGGCTCCGGCTTGAATGGGGACAAAAACAAGAGTTGACAGACAAGAGGCCCCGCGCTGCCATCACGCAAACGTCCCTGTGAAGGGAGGAAAACAGCCAGTCCTGCGCTCCATCAATTTCAATTGTAAATGGTCTCACGTTGAAATAAACCAACAGGAAGCGCAGTACGGGTGACAGGCGCGTGGGGTGGGGGGAGGCTGGGGGGGGGCGGGGCAGGGCCACAGGCTGCCATCTGCAAATTGGGCTTGGCATTCGGACCCCAGAAACGGGGGAGGGGATTCATTCCGGGACCGCATGTTTCTCAACCCCTGACACCCTCTTTGGCCTGAGAGGCAAAGGGCCAGTTGGAAACGATCTACCAGTGCAGAGCCGAGGACAAATCCTGACTCCACGGGTATTTGCTTCGCTGTCGTGTCTTCCCCTCTTTGGAGGCCGCCTCCCCTGTAAAAATGGGGGTGCGTAAGCCCACCTTGCAGACTTCCTCTGGGAATCAGGCCCTGGAATGTCAAGTGCATAGTAGGTGCACAATTAAAAGTAGTTGTCCCCACAAGCAGCCCAGACACTGTTCTCAGCTGTCCTTAGCAGCCTCTGTCTCTGGCTGCAGAAGACAAAACATGAGAAAGAGCCTCTTCTGGAGACGAGGCCACAACTCTATCAAGAAGTAGCAATGAGTTGTGGGGAGGGGAGAACTGTGTAAGACCCTGGGGTCATTTATTCTCCTCCTATCATCCTGTCCCCACGCACCTCCATAGCCCTGGCTTGCCTGGGTATGATGGATATGTCCTCAGCTCCTCACATACTACATCATCAATTACTCACATATTTATTGCCTTGAACAGAGTTTATGGCTCTTAAATCACAGCCATTCAGAGTTGCCTGAGATGAAATTCTCTCCCAATGGAAATGTGTTGTTTTTCCAATTATGCTAGCCACCCTGTACTTAATGTTCGGTGAAAGTTAATTGTCCAAAGCAACAAAGGGCTGCAGCGAAGTTCCCCGGGCAGAGTCAATCCATGGAATTTACTACCTGGGCGGGACAGCAAGGGGCGGGTTAGATGAACCTGCTGCCAGAGGCCCCCGGTCGGACGTCAAGGGACCCAGGACAGCAGGTCTCCTTGGTCTGAACTTCGGGCAATAGATTTCCCCCCTCTCGCCTTCCTGAGACTCAAAGCCTTGTCCTCAGAGCTGTCACTCTGTCTGCGGTCTACGGGACAACACGACTGGGACAGACTCGCGACTGATCACATCCCAAGGTCAAGACAGAGCAGCCGTATTCCAAAAGCAGTTCTTTCTTGAGCATCCCTAAGTGGGCCGGGAAGGATGCTGAGACAGATATCAGAAATATGGCAGGTCCTGGGTGCTGTCCTGGAAATTAAGCGACTGTCACAGATATGGCAGGTCTGGGTGCTGTCCTGGAAATTAAGCGACAGAGTCAGGGGCCCCAGCCCCAGCAGGGTCAAGGTGTCGCGGTGAGAGGTGCTGTCAGTGTTGGGGGGCTATGGAGCGCCCCTACCGCCAAGAACTTGGAGGTAAGGGAGAAGGACAGCCCTCCAAGAGTTAAACTAGCACAACCTCTAATGGATCAGAGAACAGACCTCAGCCTAAAGCACTGGTTCTCAACCCATGGCGATGCTACCACCCCACACCAGGGAACATTGGATAGTATCTGGAGGCATTTCTGATTGTCGCAACTGGGTGGGGAGATGCTACTGGATCTAGTGAGTAGAGGCCAGGTCTGTAGCCAACATCCTGAAATGCACAGGACAGCCCCACGCAAAGAATCATCCAGCTCTGAATGTCGACAGTGCTGCAGTGGGGAAGCCCTGCCCAAGGAACCAGGGTGGGACCTAGAGCCACAGAGCTTGATTACAACCTGATTAAATATATGACTAGATCTAAAGACATTAAACATATGAACCGTCAACAGGGAAAGGAAAAGCAAAGAGAGTTGCAGAGGCAGACGCTGACATGACCGTCCCAATTGGTCCAGGAGATAGGATGGTGGGGGTGTGTGGTTCTTTGGCATTCCTTGGGAAACTACCTTTCCCTACTCAATCTGGGAGGTCCAAGGTGGGCTGAGCCTCCTTTCAAGTTTCAGAGCAGGTCTATGACCAGCCATGCAAGTCCCAGGCTTTCCCACTCCCCGACTGTATGATTGGTTCAGGGGTAGGCACACAACGCAAGATGGGACAACCAGAGCCCATGAGAAGACCTGGGACATCATTGTTATTGATACCCTCTGCCCCCTGGAGTAGTTAAGCTGGTGGGTTGCATACCTGAGAGCCTAGGGGTCACCTGTGGGAAGGGCATGCCTAAGAGGGAAGCCAATGTATTGGAGACCAGAGCCCAGACACAGAGAAACCATGGGCCGGGACAACATTTGAGACCATGAAGCTTGTCCAATTACTATCAAATTCTCATTTATAAACATTTAAAGCAGTTTGAGTTGTTCCACTTACAATGATGGAATGTTGATTAATATACAAGGTCATGGAGACATAGTCAGCCGGGAGATTTCCAATCTTTCCAGTCCCTTTAGCAAGCCCAGCCCAAAGGTGGTATGGTGAATGATCAGAAAGGTAGTTGTACCCACAATTTTTGTGCCAAGTTCTGGGCCACACACTTCCTATGTATTATCTCGTCTAATTCTCATACTAATCCTATGACATCTGCATGATAATTGTCCCTATAACACAGAGGCTGAAGAACTTGCTCCAGGCCACACAGCTAGTGGTGGAGCCAGGAGCCAACTTTGGGTATTCGGACCTAGAGGCTGTGGGGTCTCAAACGCCATGTTAGGCTGCCCACAGAGATCAGCTGAGCCCATCCTAAGGTCGCAAACATTCCATGCAGCCAACTCCTTTGCCCCAATTCCACACTCACCAGGAAACCTCCCAGGGAAGATGTGGCTTTCAGGAAGGGAAGTCTGCACAGCAAAACTGGGCTAATTGCTTGGCCCTTGAGAATCGTAGCACCAGTGACAGTGAGTTC
>PVIY010058257.1:0-12531 GCA_004026745.1 Myrmecophaga tridactyla | reverse complement strand
ATGAAGAGATGCTCAACTTCCCAGGCCATTAGAGAAATGCAAATCAAAACCACAATGAGGTATCATCTCACACCCTCCAGAATGGCCATTATCAATAAAAAAGAAAATGACAAGTGCTGGAGAGGATGTGGAGAAAGAGGCACACTTATCCACTGTTGGTGGGAATGTCAAATGGTGCAACCACTGTGGAAGGCAGTTTGGCAGTTCCTCAAAAAGCTGAATATAGAATTGCCATATGACCCGACAATACCATTGCTAGGAATCTACTCAAAGGACATAAGGGCAAGGACACAAACGGACATTTGCACACCAACGTTTACAGCAGCATTATTTACAATTACCAAGAGATGGAAACGGCCAAAATGCTCGTCAACAGACAGGTGGCTAAACAAACTGTGGTATATACATACGATGGAGTATTATGCAGCTGTATGACAGAATAAAGTTATGAAGTATGTAACAACACGGATGGACCTTAAGGACATTATGCTGAGTGAGATTAGCCAAAAACAAATGGACAAATACTGTATGGTCTCACTGATATGAACTGACATTAGTGAATAAACTTGGAATATTTCATTGGTAACAGAGACCATCAGGAGACAGATATAGGGTAAGATATTGGGTAACTGGAGCTGCAGGGATACAGATTGTGCAACAGGACTGAATATAAAAACACAGAAATAGACAACACAATACTACCTAACTATAATACAATTATGTTAAAACACTGAATGAAGCTGAATGTGAGATTGATAGAGGAAGGAGGGCTGGGGGCATAAATGAAATCAGAAAGAAAGACAGATGTTAAAGATTGAGATAGTATAATCTAGGAATGCCTAGAGTGTATAATGATAGTGACATTATATATTATAAATGTACAAATTTTAAAAATGTTTTTGCATGAGGAAGAATAAAGGAATGTCATTATTGCAGAGTGCTGAAAATAGATGGTAATTAATATTTTAAAATTTCAACTTATGTGTGAGACTAAAGCAAAACATGTTTATTTGGTACAAAACTTATATTTTGACTAGTGCATCTCCTAATATAACTTATGTAGATAGCTTGATTGAACACCATAAGTACTTGGAACCTTGGGTAGGACATGAGATTTTGTTGGTTTGTCCAGAGTGATGCCCCAATGAATCCCAGAGTGATTTGATCAGTGAGTGGAAAAGTATTTGCAAAGTCCCCTTCGGGGAATGATGAGCACGGGGAGAAATTCAACTTCCCCAAGTTGAATTCTTGATATTCTCACAAGCAGTACGGACAACCAAAGCTATAGCCTGAGCCCCCAGTCTTGGGGTTTGTTCATATGAAACTTAACCCCACAAAGGATAGGTTAAGCCTACTTAAAATTAGGCCTAAGAGTCACCCCCAAGAGAGCCTCTTCTGTTGCTCAGATGTGGCCTCTCTCTCCAGCCAACACAACAAGCAAACTCACCACCCTCCCCCTGTCTACGTGGGACATGACTCCCAGGGGTGCAGACCCTCCTGGCAACGTGGGACAGAAATCCTAGAATGAGGTAAGACTCAGCATCAAGGGATTGAGAAAAACCCTAGAATGAGATGAGACCCAACATCAAGGGACTGAGAAAACCTTCTCGACCAAAATGGGGAAGAGTGAAATGAGAGAAAGTGTCAATGGCTGAGAGATTCCAGAGTCGAGAGGTTATCCTGGAGGTTATTCTCACGCATTAGGTAGATATCACCTTGTTATTCAAGATGTAATGGAGAGGCTGGAGGGAACTGCCTAAAAATGTAGAGCTGTGTTTTAGTAGCCATGTTTCTTTTTTTTTTTATTAATTTTTAAATTTTTAAAAAAAAATTACAAGAAAGAAACATTCTTAATATATGATCATTCCGTTCTACATATATAATCAGTAATTCACAATATCACATAGTTGCATATTCAACATCATGATCATTTCTTAAACATTTGCATCAATTCAGAAAAAGAAATAAAAAGACATCAGAAATATAAAACGAAAACAGAAAAAAAAATTATATATACCATACCCCTTACCCCTCCCTTTCATTGATCACTAGAATTTCAAACTAAATTTATTTTAACATTTGTTCCCCCTATTATTTATTTTTATTCCATATGTTCTACTCATCTGTTGACAAGGTAGATAAAAGGAGCGTCAGACACAAGGTTTTCACCCAGTAGCCATGTTTCTTGATAATGATTGAATAATGATATAGCTCTCACAATGTGACTGTGTGATTGTGAAAACCTTGTGTCTGATGCTCCTTTCATCGAGTAGAACATACGGAATAAAAATAAATAATAGGGGGAACAAATGTTAAAATAAATTTAGTTTGAAATGCTAGTGATTAATGAAAGGGAGGGGTAAAGGGTATGGTATGTATAATTTTTTTTTCTGTTTTCGTTTTATTTCTTTTTCTGAATAGAAGCAAATGTTCCAAGAAATGAATATGATGAGGAAAATGCAACTATGTGATGATATTGTGAATTACTGATTATATATGTAGAACGGAATGATCAAAATAGGAATGTTTGCATTTTCTTTGTGTTTTTTGGTATTTAAAAAATACAAACAAAAAAATAAAAAGACAATAGGAGAGTAAAAAAAAAAAATAAAACCCCACTTACACTATCACACAGGAAATGGATTATCCTTTAGGATTCTGAAAAGGGTTCAAATGCAGTGCTGCCTTTAATTTACAAATATTTAGTGTAAATTAAAAGCACCCAGTTCTAGTTTGCTAGCTGCAGAAATGCAATATACCAGAAATGGAATGGCTTTAAAAAGGAGAATTTAATAAGTTACAAGTTCACAGTTCTAAGGCCAAGAAAATGTCCCAATTAAAACAAGTCTACAGAAATGTCCAATCTAAGGCATCCAGGGAAAGATACCTTGGTTCAAGAAGGCAGATGAAGTTCAGGGTTTCTCTCTCAGCTGGAAGGGCACGTGGCGAATCCCAGCTTCCTGAGCTTGTTTCAAGAAGCTCCCCAAGGGTGTTTTCCTTCTTCAACTCCAAATGTCTTTGGTGGCATGGGCTCTCCACCCCATGGCTCTGCACGGCTCTCCTGTAGCTTTCTGTGGACTCTAAAAAGGAATTCTAAAAAGGGACTCTCTCCAAAAGATTTCCTCTTTTAAAGGGTTAACAGGTGGGTCACATCTCCATGGAAACAATAAAAAAGCTCCACCCAGCAATACTGAATGAAGATTAAAGGACATGGCCTTTCTGGGGTCCACCACAGATTCAAACCAGTACATTCCACCCTTAAAAAACTTAAATTCGGCCTTTCCTTTTCATTACTAACCACTGTTCTCTCAAGACAAATGAAAACGTCAACTATTTCAGCACTCGGTTCTGAGATTACAGAGCTTAAATTAAGAAGAAAAAAAAAGTCCCTGTAAAGAAATAGGTGGGCACTGGCTTGATGTGTGCATCAAAAAGTATGTTCCTCAACCTCAGGTTGGTCAGTCCCAAACTCACGTTTTAGTGAATTCCTTTTCATCCTGGAGGTCTAGGTCCCTGAAGCATACTCTCTAAGAGAAGCACGTTAGATTGGTCCAGTCTTACCAATGAGGAACTTCCCAAGCTAGCTGCTCATTCTCAGTCTTGCCTCCACCACCCACAGTCGCTTCAGGATAATTTGGAAGCAATCCCCTAAGGGCGCTGTTCTCGGCTGGTGTCGCTGTGAGAACCCGAGGCGCGCCCAGGAGAGTTTTTCCCTCTGGGAGCCTCAAGCTTGGCTTCTTAGGGGTCGGGGCGTGGGGGCGGTCAGCATAAGCTGACAAAGGCAAATGAAACAACACTCCAATATCCGTCTTTTGCACACTCGTAGGGCCAGTCTAGAATTCTTCACATCAACGATACAGCGTATCGCCACAGCCACCAAATGAATCCGCTCGGGTCGAAAGGATGCCACAGGCCTGCCAATGCGCTTGCGCCAGTGCCCGCCGGGGTCGGGGCTTACGTGCTGACGAAGGAGAGCCGTGCGTCAGAGCGTCCTTGCGTGGCGAGCCAGCGAGTGTAACGGTCGCCGCGCTTCGCCCTTCAACAGCAGTGGTTGGTTTTTGCCGTTCCGCTTTGCTGCCTTCTTTAAAGGCTTTCGGGCAGACCTTACTGAGTTGCGCTAAGCAAAGCTTTTGTGAGCTGCTGGTACTGGGAGGCAAATGGTGGCGGGGTGGGGGTGGGGCAGGAAGAAGTAAAAGATCTGTCGCTGCCTAAATCTCTATTTCTAACATTACTCCTACTCTCGTGCGCGAGAATTTCTTTGGCTCCCCCACCTCCACCCCTGACCCCAACTTTCGGCAAACTCAAGAAATAGTTTATGAGATGTTCAGGTTTAGTGAGTTAGTACATCCATAGCTGTGAGTGATTTAATGAGGGAGTTTGACTCCACTGAAATTGCATTATTCCTACTAGGTTCTCAAAATGTCAACTGTCAAGGAGCAGCTTATTGAGAATCTAATTGCGGAAGATAAGATCTCCCAGCGTAAGATCACTATTGTTGGAAGTGGTTCTGTAGGCATGGCTTGTGCTATTAGTATCTTACTGAAGGTAAGTGATAAGCCCATCCTATAGCTGAAAATAGTCAAGTAAGCACTTTGATGAGTTCAGGGTTGCAGGACTAATCACTTGATATAGCAAATACGAATCCTCTCATCTGTTTTTGATACAATTTAAGGAAGATTTGGAGTTTACCATGTGTTTGGCATTGCGTATTCTATGGATAAACTGAAATTTTATCCATAGCACCCCAGAAGGAATCAGGCACTAGGTAACTGAAGGGTGGAGTGAATGGGAATTGAAAACAGGAGCATATTTCCTCCCAAAGGTTTCACATCTAGGCAGTTGACTTTTACCTTTGTGGGGGTGGGGGATGGGGGTAGAGAGATCTTTTACTTTCAGGAAGAATTGAATTAGAAAATTGAAATTTATCCATAGAAAATACATTGAATTATTAATTATATTAATATTATTACTATTATAATATTTTCTATGGAAATTATTCAATCACTTGCCCCCTCGAAAAATAATGGGTGAAAAATATATTTCGCAGTGGTTTATACTTTTAAAAACTCAAAAAATTTAATTGTAAAAGTATATGCTCATTGTAAAAATAAATAAATTTGGTAAAATAACAATGGAAACCCTTTGATTTTATTTTCTCCTTTCTATTTTGACAGGTAGCTTTGTTATATTTTTATTTATATCCCTCCATATTTATACTTATACAACATTTAAGAAAACCCACTAAATAAAAATAAAGGGGAAGAAAAAGGTATAAACCTATAAATAAAAGAAACCAGAAAAGGATACAACAGTTTGAGAGACATCACCATAATTTTGAAAGATGGCAATCAGATTGTCAAGTGGTAATTGATTTAGCAGAGTCAATAAACCTGAGCATAGGAGCCCACAAAAAGGGAAATCCAAGAAGCAAGCAGATTTCAGAGGAAACACCCTAGAAAGAATCAGGCACTTGGTAACTCTGAAGGGTGGAGTGAATGGGAATTGAAGGCAGGAGCCTATTTCCTCCCAAAGATTTCGCATCTAGGCAGTTGACTTTTACCGTTGTGGAGGTGGGGGATGAGGATGGGGAGATCTTTTACTTTCAGGAAGAATTGAATTAGAAAAGCTGTCTTTATAGGAATATCAAGCAGCTTTGAAGGGGAGACTGGACAATACTGAATTTAAAACAGGCAAGTTAAGTGAAAATCTGTCAGTAATCTTACCTCCCTTAGCTCTCAGGATGCTGGCAGCCAGGCTTACACACCTAGAGAGAAGACTGAATATAAATTTGCAACTTCTCCTTACAAAATTATCAGGTTTCTTTTCTGTCACCCTGCAGTGAAAGCCATTCTTCAACAAACCTTACCTATGCAAATAATCCATCATCTATTTAATTCCTCACTCTTAAGTATGATTCAATAGCTAAGGATTCCCAGGTATTTCAAGAAAACCTCTAATAAGAAAGACAAAAAAGAAAATAACTTGGAAGAAGCAGTTTTAAAAACCCAATATCCTTAAAAAAATAATATTCTTGGGGAGATAAGAGAAGATGTTGCAGCCAAAAAACAAGATGCTACAGAAAGACCATTCCGGGTAGAAAAAAGAATGCTTAGAGATTAAAATGATGACAGCAGACATTAAAAATTTAATAGAAATGTTGAAAGATAAAAGTACTTTCAAATGTTTTAAAGGTATTTAATTTTCATAACAATCTTAAAAGGTAGGTTATCTCCATTTATCAAAGAGAACACTAGAAAACAGATGTTAAATAGCTTGCGCAGAGGTCTGAGCCTAGCTACCAGAAGCACTTCCTTCAGTCCCTCCTTTGTGCCCCCAGCCTTGAGGCAATTGCAGTTGCTAACTGTTATTATCTCTAGGATACCTCAAATGTTCCCTTTTTGCTCTTTCAACGCCCTCCAACTTCTGTCTATTTCATCCTCTGTTGAAATACTTACAACAGAGGTTTCACAACAGAGGTTTCTCTTCTCCTGAAAGAGCCCTGAGAGATTAACGTACTCATGTTAAAATGGATCCATAAACATGATCTTTTTTTTAATTACAATTGTAAGTTTATAAAAAAAGATAAAGAACAAACTTTCTGTATCCTCCCTCTCATATAATTTTTCCTGTTATTAACATTTTGTATTAGTGTAGTACCTTTGTTATAATTGATGAAGCAATGTTATTATATTTGTTAACTATAATCAATCTGTGGTGTTAATTACAGTCACAGAATAACTTTGTGACTGTAACACCACCATCCATTGCCAAAACTTTTCCATCACTTCCATTCCAATTAAGCATTAGCTCCCCATTCCCCACCCTCACCTGGCCTCCGGTAATCTGTATTGTAGTTTCTGACTTTATGAATTTGCGTATTCTACTTATTTCATGTAAGAGCGATCATATAATATTTTGTCCTTTTGAGTCTGACTTATTTCATCCATGATGATGTCTTCAAGGCTTATCCATGGCGTGGTATGCATATTACTTGGTATTCTTATCAGGTAGCTGATATGAGTTATATGGTACTTCTGGATGAAACATCTCTTCCTCACATTCCTGATATGTATCACATGAGATTTAGTTGATTTTATAATATGTAGTTTTCCAGAAAGGGAAACTGAGGAAAAACAGTACTAAATGAGGTCTTTGACCTCTTTTCCTTACTTTTCCTTTCCATTGGAGTCTGTCCACTTGAATGTGAGGGAACACATCCTTTCTATATAGTTCGGTACTCTGTTGCATGTGATTAAAAACCCAATTTAAATTAGAATAAGCAAAAAAGGACTATATATTGTTTATGTAACTGGGAAATCTAAGAGCAGAAAGAGCTTCAAGTATTATTGGATCCTGGAGTTCAGGCATATGAGATGCTGTCCCTGCATCTCTTGGTTTAGAGTTGGTTGCATTCTATTTGCTTAAATCTTCAGTCAGGGTCTAAGTGGTAATAAAGAGGCTATACAGTTTGCCCTAAGACTTTTATTATCATTTTTAGAGATCATGGTTCCAAAGAAAAGTGAGACCTAATCTTTCGTCTTCCATTTTCAAACCTCATATGGTTATTCCTGTTCATTTGCCCATTTGTGAACTAAATATTGTGGCCAGAAGGAAAGGATGCTGAGTATATATATATATATATATGCCCATCTATCCCAAGATTGCAGACCAATGTTAGCTGTACTGAACGGAGCCAAATGGAATGGGTTCTCACACAAATGAAAGAGAGAGAGATACTAGTCAGATAGAAACAATAGCTGTCTACCACAGATAATAAATTTTGCTCCATCCTATTACTTTGACTTCTAGTCACTCTATATATATTAAAAAACTGATTTAGTTTTTTAAAAATCTTTTTTCTATTAAAAATATAAGCCTCCTTTGATTATAAAGTAGCCATGCAAAAATTCTCTTAAAACTCAAGTTTTATTCATAACTTTCATGTATTTTAGGATTTAGCTGATGAACTTGCCCTTGTTGATGTCTTAACGGACAAACTGAGAGGAGAAACAATGGATCTTCAACATGGCAGTCTTTTTTTCAGTACTTCAAAGATTACCTCTGGAAAAGGTTAATTTTAGTTTTAAAAATTATTTTCGGGGTGGGCCACGGTGGCTCAGCAGGCAAGAATGTTTGCCTGCCATGCCAGAGGACCCGGGTTCTATTCCCACTGCCTGCCCATGTAAAAAAAAAAAAAATTATTTTCGGAGCTTTAAAAAAAGAAATTAATTTTACCAAATGGATATCAATATAAATTTAAAAAATAGCACCACTGTCATTAAGACACAGAGTTTAAAAAGTTAATTTTAAAAATCTATTTCATTATAACTATAGAAAATTTTGAAAATATGGAAAAGTATAAAGAAAAATTTAAATCTCTTCTGTTAATTACTTTATTTTAAGTCTCCTTTTTAATGTATTGTCTTTTACATAACTGACATTACATTATATATATGGTTTTGTATCCTGGTTTTTAAACTTGTCATTTTACCTTATATATTTTTCCAAGGAAATGCAGTGTAGAATAATTTTTATAATATTATTGATGTATTTATCCATATTCTTTCACTTGGTTTTCTTTTTGTGTTTATAAAGGACCAAATTTTAGGGTATAGAGTGAGGCAGTGAAACAGAAGGAATGGAGAACTTGGCTTTGTTAACATTAGCATCATCTGTTGAACAACTAAGAAGCTTCAGAGAATTAGGAAAAATAATTATTTTTATGACACACTGAAGTATATAATACAGTCTTTGGTAACATGATTCAATAGATGTACGTTGTACTAGAAACCCTCTTATCTAACTTGATTAGAACTGAAGATGGTTAGTTAATTTCAAAAATGCATGCTAGAATAAGGCATCATAATCATTTCATATTAACCTAAAAGATGTAAATATACTTAATAATTTTTGTTTGCCAATTTTCTGATTATAAAGTAAGGTGTTTGAGTATGGCTCAGTTGATTGGAGTTTTGCAATGTTAAAGCATATCCATAATGATCATTTCAATATCTTTAAAGTACAGCAAGAAATTTAAAAAGCAATTTGATCATAAAACTCAACTAAATTATTATGACTTTTCTTGATTTCCATTCCTATCTCACATCTAAGGGCACAGTTATTAAATAACTTGCTTTTGATACAGTTCTCTAAGACATTCAGCTTAATTTTCATAAAAACAGTTCATGAAATTTTTGACAGCTAAAAAGAGATTAAAGAAGGATTGTGGGAAGATGGCAGAATAGGAAGTTCCAGGAATCAGTCCCTCCACCAAAATAACTGTTGTACTGGCAGGAACAGTTTGAATCAACTCCCCCCCCTGCCCCAACACACACACTGCCTGTGTCCCAATGTGTCCCTTTATATTATTAGAGAAGTTGTAGTTTAACAGAAAAATCATGCATAAAATGCAGACTTCCCATATACCACCAGTTGTGGTTTGGAGCATATGTACCCCAGAAAAACATGTTCTTAAACTTAATCCATTCCTGTGGGTGTGAACCATTGTAAATAGGAACTAAAGTAGGACCTAATGATGAGGTTACTTCAGTTAAGTGTGGCCCACCTTAAGCAGGGTGGGTTTTAATATAAGTGGAGTCTTTTAAAAGCTGAATGAAATTCAGACAGAAGGAGAGAAATTCTCAGAGGGAGCAGCCAGAAGCTGAACATCATTGGAACCCAGAAGAAAAGGGAGAGGCCAGGATGCAGCCAGGTGCTTTGTGATGTGACAAGCTAAGGACCAAGGATTGCTTGCAGCCAGCCCCAGAAAGCCACGGTCTTTGAGAAGAAAGCATCACCTTGATGACACCTTAATTTGGGCTTTCTCTTCACCTCAAAACTGTGTGCTAATAAATTCCCATTGTTTAAGCTGATACATTGCATGGTATTTGCTTGAACAGCCAGGGAAACTAAAATAAATTGGTACAAGGAAAGTAAGATGCTTTTGCAAATACCAAAAATGTGGAAAAGGCTTTGGAATTGGGTAATGGATAGAGGCTGGAAGCATTATGAGGTGCTTGATAGAAAAAGTCTAGATTTGCTTTGAAGAGACTATTGATAGAAATATGGATGCTAAAGGTCCTTTCAAAAACTTCTTAGAAGGAATAATGAATGTGTTGTTGGAAGCTGTAGGAAAGTTGGTCGTTGTTTTCAAGTGTTAGAAAACTTGGAAAAATTGAGTTCTGTTGTCGGATGGAAGGCTGAACTTGAAAGTGATGAATTTGAATATTTACTGAAGAGATTTCCAAGCTAAGTGTTGAAAGTGCAGCCTGTTTTCTCCTTGCATCTTATAAAGGACAGTGATAAGCTGAGAACTGAACTCCTGGGAACAAAGAAACCAGAAATTGATGGTTTGGAAAATTCTGAGCCTGTCCAAAACAGGGCACCATGAATGTGATGCAAGTCACCAGTTTCTGTGGAAGTCAGAATTGGAAATGCAGTTATTTGGGAAAGGTCTATGGAAAATCCTTCTGTCTGCTAGTTTAGGCCCCTGTGAGCTAATACAAATTCAAGTGTTTTTGTGAAATTTGTATGAATAGAACCACTGCTATCATCGACAAGAAGGGACAAATTGAAGGAAGAATGACTTCAAGGGTAGAACCATAGAAGCTGAGGATCAAAGATATCTCCTCAGGTGTGTTAAAAGGGTGGATCCACCCCTCTCTTGGAGGGGGCAGGCCTTCTGCCCAGTTGTTCAGGAAAAGTGCACCTGCTCCAATGGCTTGGAAATGGTGGTGCTTATACGTATGCTGAGAGACTGGTTGCCATGCCAGTGCTCAAAAAGGGTGGCTTCTGTGTCCCAGGGTTTGTGGAAAGCCTGGCCACCATCCTAATGCTCAGAGAGGATGGAGCCTTACCCAGTAGGTTGGAGCCTTTACCCCAATGTTTAGGGAGTGCACAGCTGCTGTGCCAGTGCTTGGAAGGGGTGGGGCTGCTGCCCAACAGGCCTGAAGGACAAAGCATCAATCTGTAGATGACTCTCAGACTTTGAAATCTAATGAAGTTTGGCCTTCTAGATTTTAGAATTCTTTGGGACCCATGATGCCTATTTTCTTTCCAATTTCTACCCATTAGAAACATGCTCCACCTTTGTATATTGGAAAGAGATAACTTGTTTTCTAGGTTTATAGGTCCACAGATAGAGGGCAACTGTGCCCTAGGAAAGACCAAACCTACAACCGATTTTGATGAGACTATATTTACTATTGTTATTGAAATGTCTTAAGACTTTTGGGATGTTGTGATAGAATGACTGTATTTTGTATATAAAAAGAACATGTTTTTTTAGGGTTGCAGAGGATGAAGCTGTGTGTACGCCAGAAAAGCATGTTCTTAAATTTGCTCCGTTCCTGTGGGTGTGAACCATTGTAAGTAGAACGTTTTGATGAGGTTACTTCAGTTAAGGTGTGGCCCACCTCAATCAGAATGGATCTTAATCCTATTAATGGAATCCTTTGTAAGTGGAATGAAATTCAGACAGAGGGAGAGAAAGCCACAGAGAGAGCAGCCAGAAGCTTAACGCAATTGGGACCTGGAAGAGAAGGCAGAGAGACCAGAAGACACTGCCATGTGCCTTGCCACCAAGAATTGCTGGCAGCCAGCCCCAGGACTCCACAGTCTTTGGGGTGAAAACATTGCCTTGATGATGTCTTGATTTGGGCTTTCTCTTCACCTCAAAACCATGAGCTACTTCCAGTAAGGTGGCAGGGTAGGAGAGACTCAGGTCACCCCAGCTCTGTGCAATAATGAGGGACACAATGGAAAAATGACTAGGACAGTGGATCCATGGTGCAAGTAATCATGGAGGGTCTCTAGTACACATGGATCATTCTCCAGGATGTTAGGTCATAAAACAAGTCTCAATAAATTAAAAAATATTGAAATCATATAGTGTATTTTCTCCAACAACAATGGAATGAATGCAGAAATCAATAACAGAGGGGGGAAAAGGAAAATTTGAAAATATGTGGAAATTAAACAAAATAATCTTAATCAATGGGTCAAAGAAGAAATCACAAAGAAAATTAGAACTATCCTGTGGCAAATGAAAATGCAAACCCAACATGCTAAAACTTGTGGGATGCAACAGAAGTAGTGCTGGAGGGAAACTTATAGCTCTAAATGTCTACATTAAAAAAAGATAGTAGATCTCAAATCAGAGATCTAATCTCAAAACTGGAGGTTCTAGAAAAGAAGAGCAGACTTAACCCAAGGTTAACAGAAGGAAGGAAATAGAGATTAAAGTGAAGATATTTACAGAATCAACAATACCAAAGTTCATTTGTAAAGATCAATAAAATCTACAAACCTCTACCTGTACTGACAAAAAAAAGAGAGAAGACAAAAAATCAGAAATACAAAGGGGGGACCTTACTGCCAACACCACAGAAATAAAAGGACTATAAGAGGATACTGTGAACATCTGTTTTCCAACAAATTAGACAACTTAGATGAAATAAACAGTTTCCTAAAACAAAGTCTATGTATTCTGACCCAAAAAGAAATAGAAGGTCTCAACTAATCAATAAATAG
>PVIY010058256.1:0-12537 GCA_004026745.1 Myrmecophaga tridactyla | reverse complement strand
TTCCGTTTTAGACTAGAGTTTGGGTGGGTATATTGAGATGTCACAGGTATGACTCTTTTTCTGAGCCCTGCCCAAGCTCAGGTCTTGGCACTGGAGTGGATCCCCTCAACCACCACGTGCCTGGCACACAGTAGGCCTCTGGGCATCCAGCTCCTCTTCCTTGCTGCCATCCAGGCTTAGACTGCATGTCGGTCCTCAGAGTCACTAATTCTGTCATCCTTGAGTGGCCTGTTCAAGAGGACAGATCTCAGGGAGAAAAGAAATGCCCAAGGAGTGGTGGGAGGAGCTGCCCCTGAGTGGCCAAATGTCCCCAACACCCTGTTATAGGGTGACCTCTGGAAGCCAGTAGGAGCTGAGTGGGCCAAGGATCAGAGGCAAGGGGCTCAGCCCTAGGGCAGTGACCTGTAAGGGAGACATGCCTTTCTTGTAGGAAATGGGATGGAATGATTGGAAAGGGCCCTCCTTCTATGGAGGCCTATGAGGGGAGCAGCAGAGGGCAGTGGGGCCACTCTACACCCAGACCTAACTGGGGTCTTTGAGCCCTGTGCTCCCTGCTGAGACAGCTCCAGTAGGGCCCCTGCAACTGCCTTTGTGGGAGCCAGCTCCAGAACCCATGTCCTGATGGCCTGTCCCCCAACATATGCAGATCACTTGCCATGATAGGGCTCCGGTTGTGATCCTCAAAACCATGGATGAGTACCACCTGGATCTGGAAGCAGCAAAGGACTACAAACTGGTGCAAATAGTTTCAGCAGATGGAGGTAAGTCAGGGAGCTGGTCCAGGAGTTTCTCTGTGAGGGGCTGCCTCAGCATTCTCCTCATAGCCCCCGCCACCTGGGGTGTCTGCCCAAGAAAACCTCCAAAAGGGAGGTGTTCAGCATTTTAGGCCCTCAGGGTCTTAAGTGTCTCCCCCTGCGACTTGCATTTCCTCTCCCTGTGTCATCCCTGGGTGTGGCCCAAGCACTGGAGCCCTAGTGCAGCCTGCTGTGGGATTGAGATCCAAGACAAAGGCTTCTCTTCTTGCCCAGGATCTCTGCTGGCAGGGCACCCTCTAGCCAGGATGGGCTGAGTTGTGCATCACAAACAACCATGGGTCTGTGGACACCAATAGCAAATATTGAAGTTCATGTTTTATGATGCCAAGGCAAAACAAAATCATCTTGATCCTCTTTGGAGGCTCCAGGGACCCAATTCAATATTCCCAGCAGTGACACAGAGCCAGGCAGGCTGGGGTCTGAGCCCATAGAGCAGTTACTCATGTGCTCTCTGCCTGTTTCTTGTCCCCAGTGGGAGAGGGAAATACTCCATGTGAGAGCACAGAGCCTCTCCATACACTGTAAGGGAAACTTTATTATTATTATTATTTTTATTTTAATTTCTGGTGAGCTACTCATGCCTTCTCACCCATTAGCCCAGGGAATCAGTTCTGACCCCCAGAACATTGTTTCCTAAATCCTCCTTTATCATCCATCAGCATTTTGTTGAGATGAGCAGAGTAAGTGGGACTGTTTTACAGAAAAAGAAACCTGAGTTCCCACAGAAGTAGGCAGACAACAGAGGCAAGAGCAGGAAGTCTGATGAGCATTATGGTACAGCATTCTCTAGGCCAGAGCATACAGATGGCAAAGAGGATCAGAGCGGAAGTCAGTGCTCGCTTGAGGGACCTCAGGCTGTGGAGGACTCCCTGGCCCCCATCAAAGGCCTGTACTTGGCCTGCCCTGCCTTGGGCCTCAGTTAACTTTTCCCCAAGTGTGCAGTATTTAGGGACACCTGCATGCTAGAATGCTTCTTATAACTCCTACCTCCCCATCAGCAAAGGCATCTAGCATTTGCCCATAAGGTGTGCTGGTGGGAGGACTCTGTTAGCTCTTGGCTGAGGTTCTCAGGGGTGCAGTCAGAGTCACTTGTTAACAAGATTTGTTGGGTTCAGTTCTTCTTGAGTTTTGCCCTCGGGAAGGCATGAGTCCAAGGACTCTCTGGTGGTTTTGGAGCTAATTGGGGGACTCATGTCTCTGGGATTGTCTGACTTTGTGTGCTGCACAAGGGGTGGAGTGGTTTGGGAAACCCCATAAGCACAGCTGACTGTGCCTCTGTCTGTCCCCAACAGGGCTGATATATCCGGATGATGGTAATGTCTTCTACACCATGGACCCTTCAGGAAATTATCACTTACTTCTAACGAAATGGACCTTCCACCTGGGGAAGAAAATGAAGAAGAGAGCCTGCTCCACCCTTATTCACAGGAAGAAGAAGGGGCTTAAGTGGTCAAGGGGCTGCTTCTAAGTGACCCTGATGCCTGTCAGCCTTAGGGTCACCCTGTCTGTCTCCAGCTGGTCAGGTGGCTTAGCCATCCCCAGCGAGAATAGGCCAGTCCAGGCGGGCACTTCCTTCCCACCAGTCACCCGGGGCCTCCCAGCCCCAGGCAAGTTCCAACCCTGAGCCTTTCCTCCTGCCTGGCATGACCCTGACCCTTGACAGGCTCACCTGCACTCCAGATATTATACTACCCCCACCCCCCAAATGAAAGATGTAATTTTATATGAATTTTGAAGTGCATGATGGTATTTTGTTTTCACACTTTTGTCAAAACCTTCAGGGGCATGCCCCGCAGTATAGGGGCATCTTCCCACTAGTATAGGGCACTGAATTAGAGTAAAGCCAGGACTAGCTCACAATTTTGCATCATAGTTATCAAAGTAGAGAAGTTGACAGGGATTCCTAAAGCCTTTGCCCTCCTTTATGCTCATTCTTTTAATGTAATCATAAAGCAATTTCCTTAGCAGGTGTGGAAATTTTAGGTAGATACAGGCCAAAATGTCTAATTCTTGGCTATTTGAGGAAGTTTTTCCCAATTTAATGAATTTAAAAAGAATAGAATCAACAAAATTGAAGTTGGTAACAAAATTGACAAAACTTTAGCTAAATTAACAAAGAAAAAAGAGAGAGGAGAACAAAACTCAGAAATGAAAAGAGGATATTACTACCAACTGCACTGAAATAAAAAGGACTACAAATGGATATTGTATGTCAATAAATTAGATAACCTAAATGAATGGACAAATTCTTAGAAAGACACATACTACTTACTTAAGAAGTAGTAGAAGATCTCAGCAAATAAATTACTAGTAAAAAGATTGAATCATTAATCAAAACCCTCCAAAGAAAGAAGAGTCCAGGAACAGATGGTTTTACAGGGGGAATTCTATCAAAGAATTCTAAGAAGACATGGTTACAATTCTACTCAAACTCTTCCAAAAAACTGAAGAAAGAGACACTCCCTAACTCTTTTTACAAGGTCAAGCCAGATAAAGATAGCACAAAAAGCTTGGGTGACTAGGTTAACCCATAGCATCTATAGGGCAGTGAAACTATCCTGTAGAGTAGAGGTTGATAATAGGACTTTATGCATTTGTCCATACACACAGCCATACACAGAAAGAGGGAACCCAAATGTAAACTATGGACTTCAGTTAATAATAATATAGTAATATCATCTCATCACATGTGATCAATGTACCACAATAATGCAAGATGTTTGTAAGAGAGGAAACTGTGGGGTGGGGCAGGAGGGGTTCCAGGGGTAACTCTGTGTCTCTCCTCAGTTTTTCTGTAAACCTAAAATTGCTCTAAGAATAAAGTTTATTTCTTTAAAAGAAGACTCCACAACAAAATAAAACTACAGACCAGTATCTTTTATGAATATAGATACAAAAATCCTCAACAAAAACTAGCTAACTGAATCCAACATCTTATTAAAATAATTATACACCATGATCAAGTAAGAAAATCAATTAATGTAATATACCAAGTTGACAGAATGGAAGAGAAAGACATACATAATCAGCTCAATCAATGCAAAAAAGGCATTTGACAAAATACAGCTTTTTTTTTTTTTGCATGGGCAGGCACTGGGAATCAAACCTAGATCTCTGACATGGCAGGTGAGAACTTTGTCTGCTGAAGCCTACTTTCTTAATAAAAACACTCAGAACACTAAGAATAGCAGGAAACTTCCTCAACATGATAAAGGGCATATACAAAAAAATCAACACCCTTCTTAATGGTGAACAATTGAAAACTTGTTTACTAAGATTAGGAACAAGACAAGGGTGCCCACTGTCATCACTGTTATTCAACATTGTGCTGGAAGTTCTTACCAGAGTAATTAGGCAAGAAAAAGAAATAAAAAGCATCCAAACTTGAAAGGAAGAAGGAAAACTTTCCATTATTTGCAGATAGTATGCTCCCATATACAGAAAATCCTGAAAAATCCACAACAAAGCTCCTAGGACTAATAAATGAATTCAGAAAAGTGATGGGGTATAAGACAACACCCCCAAATTGGTAGTGTTTCTATACACAAGCAGTGAACAATCAGAAGAAGAAATGAAGGAAAGAATCCCATTTACAATAGCAACTAAAAGAATAAAATATCTTGGTATAAGTACATCCGAGGATTTAAAGGACTTGTACACTGAAAACTACAAACATTGCCAAAAGAAATAAAAGACCTAAATAAATGGAAGGACATTCCATGTTCATGGAGTGGATCACTACATGTCATTAAGATGTCTGCTCTACCCAAAAACATTTTACAGATTCAACACAATCCCAATAAAAATCCCAACAATCTTGTTTGCATAAATAGAAAAGCCCAACATCAAATTTATGTGGAACATCTAAAGTCATTTTGGAAAAGAAAAATTAAACTGGAGGACTCACATTTCCTAATCTTAAAACTTATTACAGGGCCAGCAATGGTGGCTCAGGGGCAGATTTCTCACCTGACATGCCGGGGACCTGGGTTTGGTTCCCAGAGACTGCCCCTGCCAAAAAAACCAATCAACCAACCAAACAAAAATCTTATTTACAAAAGTGATCAAAACAGGATGGCACTGGCACAAGGATAGACATATAGGCCAGTGGAATCATGTTGAATCTGTGTTCATGGATTGGAAGACTAAATATCATTAAGATGTCAATACTGCTCAAAGCCATTTAGAGATTCAATGCAATAACAATAAAAATTCCAAGAGTTTTCTTTGCAGAAACAGAAACACCACTCATAAAATATATATGGAAGTGTAAAGCACTGAATACCTAAGGCTTTGAGGAGGAACAATAATGTTGGAAGAATCATACTTCCCAATCTTAAAACATATTGCAAGCCACAGTAATCAGGATAGCATGTACTGGCCCAAGGACAGACATATAGACCAATGAATAGAGTTGAGTGCTCAGACACCAATGCTCACATTTATGGGTAATGAACTTTTTTTACAAAGTGACAAATACTCAATTGGTAAAGAAAAATCTCTTAACAAATGGTGCGGGGAAAACTGGAGCTCAATTTGCAGAAACAAAAAGAAAAAAAAAAAAAAAGAAAGGGGGAGGACCCCTATCTCACCATATATAAATACCAACCAAAAATGGATCAAAGACTGAAATATAAGAATTAGAACTATGAAACTCTTAGAAGAAAACATAGGAATTCATCTGCAGGACCTTGTGTTAGGCAATCACTTCTTAGACCTTACACACAAAGCACACACACACAAAAAAGGGAAAAAATAGAAATGGTACATCATCAAAATAAACAAAAACAAAAACAAAAAACCTTTTGTTCCTCAAAGGACTTATCATGAAAGTAGAAAGACAACCTACACAATGGGAGAAAATATTTGGAAACTGCATACCCGATAAAGGATTAACATCCAGCATATATAAAGAATTCCTTCAACTTAAAAAGAGACAAGCCAATTAAAAAATGGGCAAAAGACTTGAACAGACATTTCCTCAGAGAAGATATTCAAATGGCCAGAAGCATATGAAAAGCTGCTCAACATCATTAGCTGTCAGGGAAATGTAAATCAAAACCATAATGAGATACCATTTCACACCTATTAGAATGGCTGCTATTAAAACAATGAAAATAGCAAGTATTGGAGAGGATACATAGAAATAGTGACACATTCATTGCTGGTGGTAGTGTAAAATACTGCAGCCACTTTGGAAGACAGTTTGACCCAATAATCCCACTATGAGGTATATACCAAAAAAGAATTGAAAGCAGGGACTCTTAACAGATATTAAAGTTCATAGCAGTATTATTCACAATTGCCAAAAGATGGAAGCATCCCAAGTGCCCATTAACAGAACAATAGATAAGTAAAATGCAGTATAATTACACAGTGGAATATCATTTAGCCCCCGAAAGGAATGAAATCCTAATTCACGCAACAATATGGCTGAATCTTGAGTACCTCACGTTGCGTGAAATAAGCTAGACAAAAAAAGATTTTTTATAATCTCATTGATTTGAAACAATTAAAATAAGCAAACTCATATAGTTAGAATCCAGAATATAGGTTACCTGGGGGTGGGGGTGGGTGGGTGTGATGGGGATGGAAAGTTAAGGCTTAGAGTGTAAACTTCTCCTATTTAGAATGATGGAAACAGTTTCATAATGAGTGGCGGTGATGGTGGCACAACATTGTGAATGCAATTAACAGCATTTAAATATATATCTGAATATAATTAAAAGGGAAAATGTTAGATTACATATATATGATAATAGAATAAATTTTTAAAAAAATCCTTGGAATTAGACTGCACCATTAACGTTAAGTTAAACCATGGACTTTTAATAATAGAATCATAAACATGTTCTATCATCAGTTGTAACTAATGTTCTACATCAGTGCTAGGTGTTGGTGGTGGAGTGATGAATGAGAATCCTGTATTTTATGCATGATTGTTCTGAAAACCCACAACTTCCCTAATAAAGTGGGAAAAATCTATTGCCTATAAATGTGAGGGTTATTTTAGATTCTCACTTCTGTCCCTTTTGTCTATAGGCATATCTTTACTCCACTACTTCATTGTCTTGATTACTTTAGTTTTATAATAAGTTTTGAAATGAATAGTGTATGTCCTTTAATTGTAGTTAATGAATATTGTTTTAATTTTCCTGGTGCTTTGTATGTCCATACGAATTTTTGAATCAGTTTGTCAATATCTATTTTGTTAAAAAAAAATCCTGCTGGGATTTGATAGTGATTGTGTTGATTCCACAGATCAATTAAGAAGAATTGCCTTCTTAACAATATTGAATCTTTCAAACTAGGAACAAAGGATGCCTTTCCATTTACTTAGATATTTCTTAATGACCCTCAGAATTTTTGGTAAAGTCTTATACTTCTTTTGTTTAATTTATTATTTTATTATTTTTCAAGGCTATTATCAATTGGATTATTTTATTCATTTCATTTTTGGATTGTTCATTGCTAGTGTGTAGAAATACAAATGGTTTTTATGTATCATTCTTATATCCTTTGACCTTGGTGAACTCATTTGTTAGTTTTAGCAGGTTTTTTTTTTTGTGTGTGTGTATGTGTGTGTGTATTTGTGTGTGAATTCTTAAGCTTTTTTACATAAGAGATTATGATAACTGTGGAAGAGCCAGTTTTACTTCTTCCTTTCATTTCTGAATGCCTTTAATTTCTTGTTTCTTTTCCTTCCTTTCAGTCTTTTCCTTTCCTTTCCTTTTTATTTTTACTGACTGCACTAGCTAGCACCTAATAAAATATTGACTGGAAGTGGGGAGAAGGGACATCCTTGCCTTATTACTGGTATTAGGGCATATTAATCAGGGTTCTCTAGTGAAACAGAACCAACAGTATATATCTATAAATATGAAATTCATACAAGTGTCTAATGCAACTGAGGGGATATGAGACCAAAATCTGTAGGGCAGGCCACGAGCTGACAGCTCCAATGAAGATCCTCAATGAACTCTCAGGAGAGGCTAGTTGGCTGAGTGGGAAGAGAGATTGTCTCTTCTGAATCTTCCTGAAAAGCCTTCCAGTGATTAGATTCAGCATCACTCATTGCAGAAGACATCCGCTTAGCTGATTGCAGATGCAATCAGTCATGAATGCAGCCAATGTGCTCATGATTTAAGTCCATGATATGTCCTCAGAGCAACAGATAGGCCAGCTTGCTTGACCAGACAACTGGGCACTATCACCTGGCCAAGTCGATATGTGAGCCTGACATAGGTTCACCTGACTAACATAGGGTAAAAGTATTTAATCATTACCATGGATTTTTCCTTCTATTCATTTGTTGAGAGTTTATATCATAAATGGATGTTGAATTTTGTCAAATGCTTTTATTGTGTATGTACATTTCATTTTTGTCCTGTATTCTATTAATATGGTGTATTGTATCAATTAATTTTTATTAAACCTTCCTTGTGTTTCTGAGATAAATTTCACTCAGTGATGTTTTATAATCTTGTATACATGCTGCTGGATTTGGTTTGCTAACATTTTACTGATAATTTTTGTGACTATATTCATTAGGTATATTGGGCTGTAGTTTTGTCTTATGTTATTGTTATTGGCTCATAGAATGAGTAGGGGAGTGTTCTGTCTTATTCTGTGTTTGGGGTTTGTGAATGAAATATTTTATTTCTTTAAATATTTGATAGAACTCACCAGTAAAGCCCTTTGTGCCTGGGTGTTCTAAGAGAAGTTTTTTTCAATTAAATATTTATTATGGTAACATAAATACAATACAACATTTCCCATTTAACCACTTTTAAGTGCAAGGATTTTACATTACTACGTCAGTTTATTTGCTTGGTCAATTCAGATTTTTCTATTTCTTCTTGAGTCAGTTTTGGTAATTTGTGTCTTTTCAAGAATTTTTTCCATTTCATCTAACTTGTCTATTGTTGACATTATTATTTATAGTGTTGCTATATAATCCCTTTAATTTCCATAGGGTAAGCAGAGACATCCACTCTTTCATTCTGAATTTTGGCAATTCATGTAATCTTTTTTCTTGGTCAGTCTGGATAACAATTCATCTATTTTGTTGTTCTCTCTAAGAACTAACTTTTTGTTTCCATTGACTTTATTCTTTTTTCTGTTTTCTCATATTCTATACCCACTTTGTACTGTGTGGGGCACGTCAGGTCTGTTCCTCATGCCCACTTCATTCCAGTATTCAAACTGAATTAGATTTGGGATATCTATTCTTTATCACAGAGGGGAAAAAAAGCAGAAAATATAAAGGAAACATGCATTGGTTATTAAAGCTACTTTACAGACATAACAGATATCATATCCACTCATGTTCCATTGTCCAAAGCAAATCACAGAGAAAAGTCCAACACCAACAGAGAAAGAAAATATACTCTTCTTACAGAATGTTGCATGGCAATAGATGAAGAATGTATACTTCCTCACAAGAAGGAGAAATCAATCATTGGAAGCAATAATGTAATCTGAAAACCTTGAATAAAACCTGGTCACCTATCTAATTAAGAATTAATTGTCAGTCGAGCTTCTACAATATGTTCTCTAAAATGTCCAATTACAAGTTTTCTAAAAAAGCAAGACAAGCAAAGAAAGAAACAAGATTTGAAGATGTTATGTGGCTGGCTTTGGAGATGGATGAAAGATATATGATCAGCCAAGGAATGCAGGTGGCCTCTAGAAGCTGGAAAAGGCAAGAGATAGATTCTCCCCCTTGCAGCTCCAGAAAGAAGGCTGTCCTACCAACACCTGGATTTTAGCCCAGTGAAAACTATTTCAGACTTCTGGCCTCTAGAACTGTAAGACAATAAATTTGTTTTACAAGCCATTGAGTTTGCTGTAATTTGTTGCAGCAGCAATAGGAAACTATATCCCAACTGAAATCCATCCCCTTTCCTCTCTTCCTTGAATGGCCTAGTTTTCGCTCCCTCTAAAGTAGCCAGGGAACCATTTTAAGACATCTGTTATTCTCTAATGGAGATTAATTAGTCCATTATTAAAATCAACTATCTCTTATGCCTAATTATTATAGCCATAAAGGACTTTTCAGATATATTCTTAAACAATGCCAATAACGTATATCCTGAACCTTTAGCAACAAATAACAGTCATTTTGGCATTCTCTTTCCATCTACACTCACTACTAGTCCTATGAACTTAAATCCTATCTACACTCTACTAACTCCCAAATAGATATATCTAGCATAGACCTCCTTTGAACTACAGATTCTCATATCCAAATATCTTTCTATTATCTATAATGTCATTGGCAAATTAAACTTAACTTGTCCCAAACCAAATGCCTGTTCTTACCTCCAAATCTTGCCCTTTCTACAGTTTTCCCCATTTCTGCCATGCTTTTCTAATCCTCTTTTCTCTCATATCCACAGCCAATCCTCAGAAAGTCCTTTGGATTCAACCTTCAAAATTTATCCACACACTGACCTCTTCTCAGGAGAGCCACCTCTACCATTCTGGTCCAAGTCAACATTGTCTCTCACTTGAATTGTTGCAAATCCTAATTTCTAATTTTATAGCCCTACAGTCTCTTTGCAAGAAAGAAGGCAGAATGATTCCTTTAAGCTACTTCTTGCTCAGAAATCTCCAGTGATTTCCTGTGTCACTGACGAAAAGCCAACAGCCTTACTGTCACTTTCAGGAGGCCCTTCATGAACTGGACCCTGATAACTCTTTGACATCATCTCCTATTTGTCTGCCAGCTACCCACTCTTCTATAGCCATTAGCCTTTTCTGTTCCTTGGACATATTTCATGCCCTTACTCTTCTAGTGTGACACTCTTCCTTATGTGGATCATATATCCACATAGATTGTTCTTTCACATATTTCAAATTCCTGCTCAAATACCATCTTATCAGACAGGCTTTTTCTGACATTTCAGTTTCAAATAGGATTCATACCCTTGTCACTCTTTATTCTTATCCCAGTTATTTTTTCTTCACAGCTTTTATTACTGCCTGTCATATTATATATTTATTCATTCATTTATTATCACCTGTCTTTCCCACCTGGAAGAAAAGTGTCATGAAAGCAGGACTTCATTTTGTTCCTTCCTGCACTTCTAGTGCTTAGAACAATGCTTGGCAAATAATAAGCATTGAAAAATACCTGTAGAATGAATGAATAAGTGAATAAATGAATTACAGTTTGGCTTTAACACATTTGTAGATCAGATACTTAATCAAAACAAGGCAGTTAAAAATATTTAGTTTCCGGACCTGCTCAAGAGGTCAGGGAATATTTTTCTTCATCTTAACCTTATTTTTCTAAAAATGGAAAACTTGAAATTCATGTCATTTAATTGAAATTCATATTTTAAGTCTATTTTTTAACATCAGTAACAAGGTCATTCCTGTAGTTTAGAATGTCAATGATTAATGGTATTATAAGTTTCATGTGAACATTTCATTTGTTGTAAGAATAGAATAAGCAGCCATTTCTTTAGGATGAATTGGAATCTTTGTTCTACTGCTTAGAAAACTGAAAGTATAAAGAAATGATGCTCACACATCAGGTGCAATTTCTTTGTCATTTTAAGGAGGAAACAGTTCCAAGGACAGTTGTCATGGCATATGAGGACACTAAAAGAAAGGAAACAGTAGATGGGTATTGCTGGGGAAGGAACATCCTCCTTTTTTCCCAATTGTACCCTTTCACATTTCCTACAACAGTGAAGGAGTTGATAATCTACATTTCAAAGCCCAGGACATTCATAAACTTCCTTTTACTTCCTTTTTGACAAAAGCAGAGAGAATAACACGACGAACACCCATATGTCTATCGCCTATAAATAACATTGATTAAGATCTTACTGCATTGACTTCATCTATCCCTTATCATTGTTTTTGTCATTGAAACATTTTAAACAAATCCCATTCCTCATGACATTTCCCCCAATGGACTTTAATATGCATTTCCAGAAAATACGGACATTTTCTTAAAACTACAATGCCATTATCACAGCTAACAAAATTAGCAATAATTCCCTGGTTCTATCTAATAATTAGTCCTTATTCACATTTCCGTGGTTGCTTCTAAATGCCACTGTTACAATTGATTTGTTCAAATCAGTGTCCAAAGACAGAAACTGCTTTTGGAAAAGAACCCATGCTATGAAGAAATTACTTTGGATACAGATATTTTTAAAACGTTTATACTGTTATGTGATTTTGTGCTGAAAATAATATAAGCACTTCGCACTTTAAAAATATCACATCTGCACTCTTAACTTGTTGGAGGGGCATCTCTTCTCCAGCGACATTCCACTGTGCTGCACAAGATGCTTTTGATGGCCATCTGTGGAAAGCCTGCTGTGCACAGATGCAGTGGGTTTGCCCTCTCTCTGGTGTCAAGTGAAAAAAGCTTGCCTTGCAAGCTGAGTGCTTCCAGACTTCATTATTTCCTACCCATCATATTAAATATTCATTCATTCATTCATTTATTGTCTCTGATTACTTAGAAGTCCTTTCTTGATAGCTTATTTTTTCTTTTTTTTTTTTAGCTCCCACTGTCTAGTGCTCATAGCACCTTGGGACAGAAAAAAATTCAACTGCTTCCCGTCTTTCAGTTGAGTTGTAACTCAAAATGCCCAGAACAATATTTAACAGATAATTGTCTTATTTGACTCAACCAATTTCCCCTATTCCCAAAGCATGTCAGTATAATGGCTAGTGAAAATCACAGAATGGAGAA
>PVIY010058255.1:0-12534 GCA_004026745.1 Myrmecophaga tridactyla | reverse complement strand
GTATAATCTTTTTTTCTCTATTATCGTTTTATTTCTTTTTCTGATGTCTTTTTATTTCTTTCTCTAAATCGATGCAAATGTTCTAAGAAATGATGAATATGCAACTATGTGATAATATTAAGAATTACTGATTATATATGTAGAATGGAATGATATATTAATGTTCTTTTGTTAAGTTTTTTAATTAATAAAAAAGTTTAAAAAAATTCTAATAAGACTTAACTCCAATTCTGCTTAAAATCTATGAAAAAATTGAAGTGGTGGGAATAGTCCCTAACTCATTCTAGAAGACCAACAGTCACCTCTTACCAAAGCCAGATAAAGTTACCACAGGATAAAAACAAACAAACTGCAGGCCAATATCTCTAACACATGTAGATGTAAAAATCCTCAACAAGACACTAGCAAACCAAATCTAGCAGCATATTAAAAGAATTATGAACCATGATGAATTATGATATATCCCTGATATGCAAGGTTGGTTCAATATAAGATCAATTATTGTAATATACCACATTATAGAATATAGGAATAAAGCCACATTATCCTCTTAATTGATACAGAAAGGCATTTCTTAATAAAAACACTTTCTTAATAAAAGCACTTGCAACACCAGGAATAGATGGTGGTTTACTTTGAAGCTATTATGTACCCCAGAAAAGGCTATGTTCTTTTAATACAGTCCTATGGGCTCAGACACATTGTGGGTAGGACATTTTAATTAGGTTATTTCAACTGAGATGTGACACACCCCTTTAAAGATGAGTCCTAATACCCTTACTGGAGTTCTTTATAGGTGGATAAAAGACACACAGAAAAAGACACGTTGAAGTTCAAGGAAGCACCCAGAGGAACTGAGAGACTGAGCAGCCAGAAGCTGAAAGCAATGAAACCCAGGAAAGAAGGACCAGCCGATTTCAGGCATGCATCTTCCCAGGAGACAGAGATGTACCAGTTGTGTGCAGCCTTTCTTCAGAGAAGACAGCATCCTGTTAATGCCTTAATTTGGACATTTTTCTGGCCTTAGAACTGTAATTTCTAAGTTAATAAATCCCCATTGTAAAAGCCAATCTATTTCTGGTATATTGCATTTGGTTAGATTTATCAAAGTAAAAAAAGAGGGAACTTCCTCAGCATTATAAAGGGCATAAATGTAACACCCACAGCTAACATCCTACTTAGTGGTGAAAGACTGAAAGTTTTTCCTCTGAGATCAGGAAGAAGACAAGTATTCCCACTGTCATGTCACCACTGTTACTGAACAGGCAATGAACAATCAGTAGTAGAAATCAAGAAAAAAAAAATCCCTTTCCCAGTAGCAACTAAAAGAGCCACATATAGAGGAATAAATCTAACCAAAGATGTAAAGGACTTGTACACAGAAAACTACAAAACATGGCTAAAAGAAATTAAATCAAACATAAATAAATGTTATTCTGTGTTCATGGTATAGAAGACAAAATATTGTTATTGAAAGCAATTTATAGATTCAATGAAATCCCAATAAAAATTCAAACAACCTGCTTTTCAGAAATAGAAAATCCAATCATCAAAATTACATGGAAAAAATATATATGGAAGTGTGAGAGGACCTGAATAGCTAAAGCCATCTTGAAAAAGAAGGATGAAGTTGAAACACACACATTTTCTGATCTTAAAACTTATTTTAAAACCACAGTTATCAAAACAGCATGGTACTTGTACAAGGACAGACATATAGACCAATGAAATAAAATTGAAAGCTCAGAAATAATCCCTCACTTTTATGGCCAATTGATGTTTGACAAGGTGGCAGAGACTAATCAATTGAGAAAGAAAATTCTCTTCAACAAATCTTGCTGGGAAAGCTAAATCTTCATTTGCATAAAAAAGGAGAACTCCTACCTCACACTATATACAAACATCAACTGAAAATGGATGAAATACCTTCTAGAAGCATCAAACTCATAGAAGAAAATATAGGGAAGAATGTTCAGGACTTTGTGTTAGAAATCAGTGTTTCTTAGACTTTACACCCAAAGCACAAGCAACAAAAGAAAAAAACAGGTAAATGGGGCCTCATCAAAATTAAAAACATTTGTGCCTCAAAGTACTATATCATGAAAGTAAAAAGACAGCCTGAAAGATTAATATCCAGAATATTATGAAGAAATCTTTTGAGTTGACAACAAAAAAATGAAGAACCCAATTAAAAATGGGCAAAAGATAGAACAGATTATCTCTTCAAAGAAGACCTATAAATGGCCTGAAAGCCCATGTAAATATGCTCAACATCATTAGTCATATGGAAAATGCAAATAAAAACCACAATGAGATACCTTTACACACTCAATAGAATGACTACTATTTTAAAAAAAATCACAAGTGTTGAAGAGAAGGCAGAGAAATAGGGACACTCATTCATCTCTGGTGGCATTTTAAAATGGTGCAGCCACTGTAGAAGGCAGCTTTGTGGTTCCTCAAAAGCTAAGTTAGAACTACCATATGACCTGGAAATCCTTCCACTATGTGTGTACCTAAAAGAATTGAAAGCAAGAGCTCAAACAGATATTTGCACAACAATGTTCATAGTGGCATTATTCACAGTTGCTGAAAGATGGAAGCAACTGAAGCATCTATCAACCAATGAATGGATAAAGAATATGTGGTTTATATGTACAGTGGGATTTTATTCAGCCACAGAAAAGAATGAAGTGCTGATACATGATGTTCTGACAAATGTGACAGCATGGATGATCCTTGAAAAAAATCACATTGGGTGAAATGAACCAGACACAAAAGGATAAATATGTTTTGATATCACTGTTTTGAAACAATTGGAATAAACAAACACATAGAGTCAGCAACTAGAAAATAGGTTACCAGAGGATGGAGTGGAGATAGGGAATGGGAAGCTATGATTTCAAATTTACAGTTCTCTGTTTAGAATGATGGAAATATTTTGTGACAGTAGTACAATATTGTGAATGCAATTAAGAGCACTGAAATGTATTTTGGAATGTAATTAAAAGGGATAGATCTTAGTATGTATATAAGGTAACAGACTTGATATTTAAAAATGTCCATGTAACTATACTACACAAACAGTAAACTCTTAAGTTAAACTATGGGCTTTAGTAGTACAATGTAAAAATGTGCAATCAATTGTAATGAATGTTCTACATCAATGCAAGAGGTTAATAAATAGGGTGGTGTGATGGTTAGGTTCTGGTGTCCACTTGGACAACTGATTATGGCCAGTTGTCTGGTCATGCAACCACTGGTCTGAACATTGCTGCAAGTATATTTCAGGCCAGGTTGATAAACTGGAAGGCTGTTGCATTAAATCATCAGTCAGTTGATTGCATCTGTGGCTGATCACATGTGATCAGCTAAGAGTGTGTCACCCAAAATGAGATAATCTACTCAGTTGAAGGCTTTTAGGGAAGAAGAGAGATTCTTTCTCTGCTGATTCAGCCACGAACCTCTCCTGTTGAGTTCATCCAGACCCTTCATTGGAGCTGCCAGCTTCACAGACTGTGCTATGGATTTTGAACTTTTTCCATTCTCACAGTTGCATGAGACATCTTTATAAATCTCAGATATACAGTCTCTCTTTTTGATTCTGTTTCTCTAGAGTACGCTGACTAACACAGTTTGGTACTAGAAGTGGTTTTGAGAAACAGAATCTTCAAACTGGATTTTTACTAGAGGCATTAATGACTCTATTTCCAATAACCAAGATGACACTGACAGTCCATGGGGTAAGTTGGTAAAAGAAAAGCTCAAAATATCATCATTAGATTCTGATAATTGTACACTTACTGAAGGCAAGGCTTTGAATGAGAATGTTTTGACGCCTTTATGGGGGTTTATGAAATTAAGAGGTAAAAAGATGTTGACTGATTGTTGTTAGATACACTGGATACAGTGATAAGGGAAAGCATGAGCTGAAGGCTTCAATTTTTCACTTTAAACACCATATGAACAATTTGAAAATTTCCATGTGTGCCCTGAAAGAAAATCTTATTTCCTGTGGTCACAGATTTGAGATCTCTGAAAAACAGACAAAAAGCCTTGTTGTGCAAATAAAAGATTTACAATGTAAACTAAAATCTCAACTTTGCAGAGTGTCTGCTGTTAAAGTAAGGGCTTTGATTGGAAAAGAATGGGATCCTCAATATGGAATGGTGAAATACGGCTTGATGATGATGGTGATGGGAAGAATGGATCCCTGGAATCTGCTGAGATTTTGCTAGATAGACCTGCAACAGACTTCCCTGAGCAAAGGGCATCCTGACCTCCAGCCTGCCTTGAGGAAACAGCTTCCCAGCCTCCAGTCTCCCCAAAGGAGATTGCCATCAAACCTCCACCTAACAATAGTAACCTTTCAGTGCCTGTAATGCTTAACCACCTCCCCTGGGGAAAAAGCCCTCACTCTTCTGTCTAGTGTGACTAATCTTGTTTCACTAAATGACATTGCAACAGAATGCCCTGAGATAATTGACTTGAAAGACACCTCTACTTTTTTTCATGACCCACCCCCATCACCTCTCTTTACTTCATGACCTATAACTAGTCTAAAGTCTCAACAGGCGCCGAAAAGTGAGGTACAAAATGTGACCCATGAAGGGGTACATTATACTCGAAAATAACTGCATAAGTTTTCTATGTAGACAGAAATCAGGGAAATATGTGTGGTAATGGATATTAAGGGTATGGGATAATGGTGGAAGAAATATAAAGTTGGATCAAGCTGAATTTATTGGTATAGGCCCACTAAGCAGAAATTCTACATTTAATGTTTCAGCTCGAGGTGTTAGAAAGGGCATGAACAGTTTCTTTGGATGGTTGGATGAAACATGGATCCATAGATAGGCTATATTACCTGAGGTTGAAATACCAGAACTGTCCTGGTATAATGTAGATGAGGGGATTCAGAGGCTTAGAGAGACTGGAATGTCAGAGTGGATTTATCATGGAAGACCTGCTCACACACCATAGGAATGTTCAGAGAAAACATCTTTCACCAGAAACTGGAGAAATAAATTCATGAAACTAGTTCCATCATTCCAGAGGAGCTCTGTAGTCACCCTTCTGTGCAGGTCATATATTACTGCAGGAGCTGCTGTTACTGAGCTGGATTCATTAAGCAGAATGGGGATGATTGGATCCAGAGTTGACAGAAGTGATGTGCCCACAGTTAATCACCCAAGATGAGGTGGGTGTGGCTATCACAGAAGAGTCAAAGCAGCAGTCAAAATAATCTGACTCTCAGAGACTTTTGGCATTGGCTAGGAGATCATGGAGTACCTAAAGGTAAAATAGATGGGCAGTCTACTGAATTCGTGTTTGAGCTGTATAAACAGAAGAATTCTAGGTCAAGTGAACAGATGTCTAACTTGAATTACAAATACAGAGAGTCATGGCCCCTTAATCAATTCCCAGACTTGAGAGAGTTTACACACCCAGAGCCCCTCAAATGAGGGGAGGCTCCATGTATGTTTGAGGAAGGACCCTTCCACACTGCCCAAAATTTATACTGTTAACCTTCCTCCAACCTTTCTGCGTGGAGACATATGGCCTTTTATCAGGGTGATTGCACATTATGGAAAAGGAAATGATCAGGTATTTTGGGTATTATTGGACACTTACTGTGGTTGTTAGATTCAGTTGTCAACTTGGCCAGGTGAAGGCACCTAGTTCTGTTGCTGTGGCCATAAGCCAATGGTACATGAACCTCATCTGTTGCTAATTACATCTGCAGTTGGCTAGGAGGCAGGCCTGCTGCAATGAATGAAGTTTGACTTAAGTGGCTGGTGCTTAAATGAGAGAGCATAACATAGCACAGCCTAAGCAGCTTGGCGTTCCTCATCTCAGCACTTACAGCTCAGCCCAGGCCTTTGGAGATGCAGAAAGGAATCACCCAGGGAGAGCTGTTGGAACCCAGAGGCCTGGAGAGAAGGCCAGCAGAGATTGTCCTGTGCCTTCCCAGGTAAGAAAGAATCTCAGTGGAAAGTTAGCTGCCTTTCCTCTGAAGAACTAACAAAATAAATCCCCTTTTATTAAAAGCCAATCTGTCTCTGGTGTGTCACATTCCAGCAGCTAGCAAACTAGAACAGATTTGGTACCAGAGAGTGGGGTGCTGCTGCAGTTTGCAAATACCAGATATGTTGGAACAGTTTTTTGGATGGCTAAGGGGAAGATTTTGGAGGAACTGTGAAGAGAATGGTCAAGAAGTCCTGGAGTGCTTGAAGAGACTATTGGTGTAAATGGAACCACTGCCAATCTTGACAAAGGAGGACACAAAAGGGAAAATAAATTGGAGTTTGCAGAGTGAGAACCATGGAAACTCAGGTCTGAAGCCAAGAAACCTCAGCCAGGAGAGTGGACCCACCCATATACATGGAGAGGGTGAGTTTACCCTGAAGGGTGAGGATGAGTCTCCCCTCTCATTGCAGTGGAAGAGTTGTGCAGCCTCAGGCCTTAGGAAAGGTGTAGCATGCTCCTTAGGGGACTGGGAGAGCCTGGCTGCCACCACATGGAGGGGTTGGGCATGTGCCCCAGAAATGGCAGAGAGCCCAGGGTTGGCCCTGATGCCTGGAGAGAGTGGAGCTCCTCGACGTTCCCCAAAGTTGATTTGGAAAGAGGCGGCCCACTGCATAGGCCCTCGGAAAGGGTGGGACTGCCACTTTCTAAAGCCGAAGGATGAATGACTTTCAGACTTTGAAATCCAATGGTGTTTGCCCTACAGGTTTTCCTTCCAGTTTCTCGGGTCCTGTGACTGTCCTCTTTTGCATATTGGCATCAGATAACTTGTTTTGAGATTCACAGGTCCACAGCCAGAAGAGAATTTTTTGCACCTGTTTAAGGTGATGCGTGTAGTTGCCAAGTTGACAAGGGGTGGACATGTGGTAGTTAGATTCAGTTGTCAACTTGGCCAGGTGAAGGCACCTAGTTCTGTTACTGTGGCTATGAGCCAATGGTACGTGAACCTCATCTGTTGTTAATTACATCTGCAGTCGGCTAGGAGGCGTGCCTGTTGCAATGAATGTCATTTGATTTAATTGGCTGGTGCTTAAATGAGAGAGTATAACATAGCACAGCCTAAGCAGCTTGGCATTCCTCATCTCAGCACTCGCAGCTCAGCGCAGGCCTTTGGAGATGCAGAAAGGAATCACCCTGGGGAAAGTTGATTGGAACCCAGAGGTCTGGAGAGAAGGCCAGCAGAGACCATCCTATGCCTTCCTACGTAAGAAAGAACCTCAGATGAAAGTTAGCTGCCTTTCCTCTGAAGAACTAACAAAATAAATCACCTTTTATTAAAAGCCAATCCATTTCTGGTGTGTTGCATTCCAGCAGCTAGCAAACTAGAACACTTGCCAAGATGTGACACTAATTCCAGGAGACTCAAAACATCACTCTGTTCCACCAGTCAGAGTAAGGGCTTATGGAGGTCAGGTGATTGATGGAGTTTTCACTCAGATCCATCTCACAGTGGGTCCAATGGGTCCCTGAACCTGTACTCTGGTCATTTCCCTAGTTCCACAATGCATAATTGGAATCGGCATAGTCAGCAACTGGCAGAATCCCCACATTGGTTCTCTGACTCATGGAGTGAAGGGTATTATGATATGAAAGGACAAGTGGAAGTCCTTAGAACTGCCCCTACCTAACAAAATAGTGAATCAGAAACAAAACCATTCCCACAGGTGTGTGAGATACTTCTATAAATAAAAAAAAAGAAACAAAACCATGTCCCTGGAATGACTGCTGAGATTAGTGCCACTCTTAAGGAATTGAAGGATGCAGGGGTGATGATTCCCACCACATCCAATTCAACTCTCCTATTTGGCCTGTGCATAAAATAGATGGGACTTGGAGGATGACAGTGGATTTATCATAAACTTAACCAGGTGGCGACTCCAATTGCAGCTACAATTGCTTAAGCTAATCAACACATTTCCTGGTACCTGCTATGGAACTATTTATCTGGCAAATGCTTTTTTCTCAATAGCTGTCAGTAAGGTCCACCAGTAGCAGTTTGCATTCGGCGGGCAAGACTGGCAATACACCTTCACTGTCCTGTCTCAGGGGTATATAAACTCTCCAGCCCTATGTCATAATCCTGTCTGCAGGGACATTGATCATTTCTCCCTCCCACAAGCTATCACATTAGTCCATTATATTGGTGAAATCATGCTGATTGGACCTCAAGAGCTAGAAGTCACAACTACTCTAGACTTATTGGTAAAGCATTTACCTACCAGGGGATGGGCACTAAATCCAACAAAATTTGCAGGGCTTTCTACCTCAGTGAAATTTCTATGTATCCAGTGGTGTGGTGCATGTCAAGGTATCCTGTCTAAGGTGAAGGATAAGCTGCTGCATCTGACCCCCACAACACCTAGTTGGCCTCTTTGGATTTGGAGACAACATATTCTTGATTTGCATGTGCTACTCCAGCCCATTCACTGAATGACCAGAAAAACTGCTAGTTTTGAGTGGAGACTGGAACAAGAGGAGGGTCTGTTACATGTCCAGGCAGTTGTATAAGTTGATCTGCCACAAGGGTCATATGATCCAGCAGATCCAATGGTGTTGGAAGTGTCAGTGGCAAATGTGGATGCCGTCTGGAAACTTTGGTAGGCCCCTATAGGAAAATCATAGTGCTGACCCATAGGATATGGAGCAAAGCCTTACACTCCACTGTAGATAACTATTCTCCTTTTGAGAAACAGGTTTTAGCCTGCTAATGGGCCTTAGTAGAGAGTGAACTCTTAACCATGGGCCACGAAGTTACCATGAGACCTGAGTTGCCTATCATGAGCTGGGTGTTGTCTGACACACCAAGTCATAAAATTGGGTGTGCACAGTAGCACTCCACCATAAAATGTAAATGGCGTATTAGAGATTGGGCTCGAGCATGTCTTGAAGGCATGAGTAAGTTACATGAAGAAGTGACCCCAATGCTCATGGCCCCCACTCCAGCCACATTACCTTCTCTTTCCCAGACATGAGCTATGGCCTCTTGGGGAGTTCCTTACAGTCAGTTAACTGAGGAAAAGAAAACTCAGGCCTGGTTTACATATGGTTCTGCCTGATATTCAGAGACCACCCGAAGTGGACAGCTGAAGCACTACAACCCCATACTGGGATGTCCTTAAAGGACAGTGGTGAGGGAAAATCCTCACAATGCACAGAACTTTGAACAGCTTCCCTGGTTGTTCATTTTGCTAGGAAGAAGAATTTGCTAGAAGTGCATTTGTATACTAACTCTTGGGCTATTGCTAATGGTTTGGCTGGGTGGTCAGGTACTTGGAAGGAGCATGATCAGAAAACTGGTGACAAAGAGGTCTGGGGAAGAGGTATGCAGACAGGCCTTTCTAAGTGGGCAAAGAACCTGAATATATTTCTTTGCCATGTGAATGCTCACCAGAGGGTGACTTCAGCAGAGGAAGGTTTTAATAATCAAGAGGATACTCATCCTGTGGTTACAAGTCACCCTCTTTCCTCAACCACTCCTGCCATTGCCCAATAGAATCATGATTAATGTGGGCATGGTGGTAGGGATGGAGGTTATGCATGGGCTCAACAATGTGGGCTTCCACTCACCAAGACTAACCTGGCTATGGCCACTGCTGAGTGTCCAATCTGCTAGCCACAGAGACCCACAGTTAGTCCCCAATATGGCACTATTCCCCAAGTTGATCAGCCCCCTACCTGCTGTCACATTGATTATCTTAGATCACATTCATCATGGAAGGGGCAGTGATTTGTTCTAACTGCAATGGACACATACTCTGGATATGAGTTTGCATTCCCTACATGCAAGGCCTCTGCAAAAACTACCATATGTCAACTTGCAGAATGCCTTATCCACTATCATGACATTCCACACAGCATTGCTTTTGATCAAGGAACCTCCTTCATAACAAATGAGGTGCAGGAATGGGCACATGCTCATGAAATTTTCTTACAGTTCTAGTTTGCTAGCTGCCAGAATGCAACACACCAGAGATGGATTGGCTTTTAACAAAAGGGGATTTATTTCATTAGTTCTTCAGAGGAAATGCAGCTAACTTTCATCTGAGGTTGTTTCTTACATGGGAAGGCTCAGGGTGATCCTTGCTGGCCTTCTCTCCAAGCCTCTGGGTTCCAACAACCTTCCCCAGGGTGATTTCTTTCTGCACCTCCAAAGACCTGGGCTGAGCTGCAAGTGCTGAGATGAGGCATGCTGAGCTGCTTGGGCTGTGCTACGTTGCGCTCCCTCGTTTAAGCACCAGCCAATTAAGTCAAACATCATTCACTGCAGCAGGCATGCCTCCTAGCCAACTGCAGATGTAATCAGCAACAGATGAGGTTCATGTACCAGTGACTCATGTCCACAGCAACAGAACTAGGTGCCTTCACCTGGCCAAGTTGACAACTGAATCTAACTACCACACTTACCATGTTCCCCACCATCCAGGGATAGCTGGACTGTTAGAATGGTGGAATGACCTTCTGAAGACCCAATTAGAGTGCCAAATAGGTGGCAATACCTTGCAGAGCTGGGACAATGTTCTCCAAGAGACTTCATATGCTCTGAAATAGCATTCACCCTATGGTGCTGTTTCTCCGATAGCCAGGATGAAGAGCTCCAGGTATTAAGGAGTGGTAATAGGAGTGGCACCACTCACTATCACCCTAGTGATCCACTAGGAAAATTTTTGCTTCCTGTCCCTGAAACCTTAATCTGTGCTGTTCTACAGGTTTCATTACAAAAGGAGGAGTGGGCTTCTCAGGAGACACAGCAATGTTCCCACTGAACTGAAAGATAAAACCTCCACCTGGCCACTTTGGGTTTCTCATGGCACTGAATCAACAGGGCTGAAAGGGGATTACTGTTCATTCTGGCATGACTGATCCTGAATATCAAAGGGAAATAGGACAACAGTTACAAAATTGAGGTGAATAAGAGTTTTCCTGGAATACAGGAGATCCCCTAGGGCATCTCTTAGTACTACAATGCCCTGTGATTAAAGTCAATGAAAAAGTGCAACATCCCAATCCAGGCAGAACTAACAGTGGCCCAGAAACTTCAGGAATTAAGATCTGGGCTACCTCACCTGGCAAAGATCCATGGCCAGCTGAAGTACTTACTGAGGGTAAAGGAAACATGGAATAGTTAGTGGAAGAAGCTAGTGATAAATATGAATAACAAGCAACATAACTGGTTACAGAAATGAGGACTGTGATTGTATGAATATTTCCTCCCTATTTTATTATGAGTTTGTTTGCATTTATACATGAGCAGATATCTTATTTTCCTCTTATCATATGACATAAATTGTCATGTTCATTTTTTAGTATTTAAGTCATAGGATATGAAGTTCAAGAATGTATGTTACCAAAGGACTTGCACCCTATTCTGGAGAGGTGTAGTATGTTTCTGGTTGTACAGAGGACAGTTGAGTATTGTTAGGGAAAACATATGTCTGTTATTGTGTTCTATTTGGAAATTAAGTGAATTTCAAGGTGATGTGTATAACTGCAAAGTCAATAAGGGTTGGACTGTGATGTTTAGGTTCTGGTGTCAATTTAGCTAAGTGATTATGCCCAATTGTCTGGTCAGGCAACCACCTGACTGAGCACTGTTCCAAGAATACTTTGTGGCTGGTTGTTAAATGAGAAGGATGGTGTATTATATCACCATTCAGTTGATTGCAGCTGTGGCTGATGTCTCCCATAATGAGATAATCCAGTCAGTTGAAGGCTTTTAAAGACAGTGAGTCTTCCACTGCTTCATCAGCCAGTGAGACTTTCCTGTGAAGTTTGTCCAGACCCTTCATTGAAGCCACCAGCTTGGCAGTCTGCCCTACAGATTTTGGACCCTTGTGTGAGATTTCTTTATAAATCTCATGTTTACAGATCCTCCTGTTGTTTCTGTTTCTCTAGAGACCCCTAACACAGATGGTATATGGGACTCCTGTATTTAATGCATCATTTTTCTCTAATCCCAGAATTTCCCTAATAAAAAAAGAAATAGTAGATTCTGTATACCCAGATTTTGGAATATATTTAGTTGTTTTTTCTTTCTGTTTAATTTTTTTTCCTTTTTTTAAAATTTATTTTATTTTATTTTTTTTAAATACCAAAAAAACACAAAGCAAATGCAAACATTCCTATTTTGATCTTTCTGTTCTACATATATAATCAGTAATTCACAATATCATCACATAGCTGCATATTCATCATCATAATCATTTCTTGGAACATTTACATCTATTCAGAAAAAGAAATAAAACAAAAACAGAAAAAAAATTATACATACCATACCCATTACCCCCGCTTTCATTGATCACTAGCATTTCAAACTAAATTTATTTCAACATTTGTTCCTCCTATTATTTATTTTTATTCAATATGTTCTACTCATCTGTTGACAAGGTAGATAAAAGGAGCATCAGACACAAGGTTTTCACAATCACACAGTCATATTGTGAAAGCTATATCATTATTCAATCATCATCAAGAAACATGGCTACTGGAACACAGATCTACATTTTCAGG
>PVIY010058254.1:0-12528 GCA_004026745.1 Myrmecophaga tridactyla | reverse complement strand
AATTATTATGTTCTGTCCCTCTTTATCCTTGAAAAATTCTCGTTTTGAGGTTTGCTTCATCTGAAATTAATGTTGCTACTTCATCTTCTTTGGATCAGAGTTAGCAGTGTACATCTTTCCTCGTTTACTTACTTGTAACCTATCTGGATCTATTTTGAAAATGTGTTTCTTGTAGGCAACATATAGTTTATTTTGGTTATCTTTTATCCACTCTGACCATCTGTCTTTATCCAGGGTGCATTTAGACCTGCCACATTCCAAGTTACTATTAGAGCAGTTGGGTTACCACAACACTGTTCATAAGTGATTTTTATTTGTTAAATTGTTCTTTGTTTCCTTTTCTCTTCTCTTTTTCACCCTTCTTTTGTTTTAATTAAGCCTTTTATATGATTCCATTTATCTTCTTCTATAGCATATCAACTATTCTTTGTTAAGTGTGTGTGCGTGTGTGGTTGCCCAGAGTTTGTAATATACTTTTATGACAGTATTTGAAAATGTTGAGATACATTTTCAAATAATACTATACCATTTCAAAGGTAGTACAGCTCCCACATAACAGAAAATTCTCAGTTCCTTCCTGTGCCCTAGGTGCTAGCGTCAATCATTTTACTTATTCCTACTGTTCTTGTTTGCTAGCTGCCAGAATGCAATATGCCAGAAACAGACTGGCTTTTAAAGGGGGAAATTTAATAAGTTGCTAGTTTACAGTTCTAAGGTCATGGAAATGTTGCAACTAAGCAAGTTTATAAAAATGTCCAAATTAAGGCACCAACAAGAAGTTACTTTCACTCAAAAAAGGCTGATGAAGTTCAGGGTTTCTCTCTCAACTGAAAAGGCACACGGCAAACATGGCAGCATCTTCTAGCTTCCTCACCCAGGGGTGTTCTCCTTCATCTCTAAAGGTCGCTGGCTGGTGGACTCTGTGGTTCCTGTGTCTCTGCTGTTCTCGTCATTCTCAAACTTTCTCCAAAATGCATCTTCTTTTAAAGGATTCCAGTAAGGTAATCAAGACCCACCTGGAATGAGTAGACTCCCATCCCCCTCTATTCAAAAGTTCATATCCACGAATGGGTGAGTCACAGCTCCATGGAGATAATCTAATCAAGTTTCCAACCCATAGCGCTAGATAGGAATTAGAAGAAGCAGCTGCCTTTACAAAATGGGATTGGGATTAAAACATGGATTTCTAGGGTACACAAATCCTATCAAACTGGTACACCTCTGCTATAATCATTCTATACATGTACTGTTACTGTTTTGATCAAAAAGCAAGCTCTTAGGTCATTTAGAATAGAAAAATTGAAAAATTAATTTTTATTAGTTTCTTCTTTCCCCAACACTCTTCCTTTATTTGTATAGATCTTAGATTATGAAGTATATCATTATTATTCTGCCCAAATAATTTATTTTAACATTTCATTAGGCCACTTTTTTTTTTTTTTTTTGCATATGGGCAGGAGGAACCAGGGATCGAACTCCAGACCTCCAGCACGGCAGGTCAGAGCTCTGCCTGCTGAGCCACGGCAGCCGCCGTCATTAGGCCACTTTTGCTGGCGATAAATTCTCTCAGTTTTTCGTTTTTCATCAGAACATCTTTATTTCTCCTTTACTGTTGGATTTTGCAAGATATTTTATCTAGGTCACCGGGGTTTTTTGTTTGTTTGTCTTTTCCCTTTCAAGACTTAAAATATTTCACTTCACACTCTCCTTCCTTGCATGGTTTCAGAGCGGAAGTCCATGGCAATCTTCATTCTAGTCGCTCTATAGTTAGGAACTTTGTCATTGTTGTTTTGCAGTTTTGTCTTATCTCTTTGTTTTTTCACTGGCAGTGATCAGAAATTTATATTTGCCTTTGATTATCTGCAGTTTTAATATGATATGCTGGTTGCAGTTTTGTTTTGTTTTGCTTTAGCTGTTATCCTGCCGATGTTCTCTGAACTTCCTGGATGTATGGTTGGGAATGTGTCATTATTTCTGGAAAACCCACAGCCATTATTTCTTCAAATATTTGTTCTACTCCATTCTCTTTCTTTTCCTTCAAATATTACAATCCCACATAAGTTACATATTTTGAAATCATCCCACAGTTGTTGGATGTTTTGTGCTTTTCTTATTATTTATTTTTTTTCACCTTTCAGTTTTTGAAGGGTCTATTCAAAATTCTTTTCTTTTCATTAACAGTCTACTGATGAGCCGATCGAAGTCAGTCTACTAATGAGCTCTTTACTTCGAATTACTGTGCTTCTCACTTCTTTAGCATTCTCTTGCAATACTTCATAGATTTTCCATCTTTGTGTTTATGTTACCCATCTCTTATTGCATGTTGTCTACTTTTTCCCATTAAATCCTTTAAATATTAATCAAAGTTATTTTGAATTTCTTGCTTGATAATTCTAAATCTGTGTCATATCTGAATCTGGTCCTGACACTCACTTTGTCTATTCTGCCTGTGCTTTTCTTTCTTGCCCTTTTAGTAAACCCTGCAATTTTTGGTGTTGAGAGCAGGACATGATGTATCAGGAAATAGAAACTTAGGTAATGGATTTAATGTGAGGCTTTATGTTAAATCATGCTAGTTGATATATTCAATATTTTCTGCAGCTCTAAAGGTGCCAAAAGCTTCAGTTTCCTCTGATGCACTTTATTTGTCTCCTCTGTTCTCATGGACTTCACTAGGGTCTCCCCCTTAAACAGAGAGCGGACTTACCCCTACAGCTCTTTTGGCTCATAACTGCTGTTACTATACTGGATGGCTGCTAGTGCCGTGTAGTGTAGCGGAAAAATGGGACAGTACTCTATAATGCTGTGATTAAACCTCATTCTCTTACTGGCACATATCCCTGAGCTATAACTTTTACCCACATTTCCTAGTTCTCACTGCTCCCTTAGATGAAGCAGGAGGGTTAGAAGGGCCAAGGACTGGGAAATGTCCTTCTCTCCATGTTGGATTAGCCTATGGCAATGCCTTTCCCCTGGAAAGTAGGTCTTTATATACAGAATCCAGGAGGGATTTCAAAATTATCACTTTTCCCCTTTCTCTGCCATAGCCACAAGGGAATTTTTCCTAGCCCTTCACTGTGAGAGTCTGGTGAGGTTTTTGGAAATAAAACCCAGGAAGTGTGATGAAAGGGCACCTCTGAAGCCTGTGACCCCCATGAATTTCTCACTTTCAGCTAGTATACACTCAGCCACCAGCAGTTTATCGTTCCTTATAAGTGTCCATGGTCCAGGACCTTCCGCACAAGTAAATTGATCCTGATTTTCATTATCTGTATTTGTCTGTCTCTCCAGATAGGGTGGCCCTATGAATTCAATTCTCTGAAGAGACCAAGAAAAGTCATTGATTTTCAGTTTGTTTACTCTATTATTTTGGCTTTTATAAAAGTTAGAATGATGACTTCCAAATTCTATGCAAGCTGAAGCTGAAACTGTAAGTCTAAGAATGACTTTATAAAAATATTAGCCAAATATGATATTTTGGGGCCTGTGTTTTCTATGTGTTGCTTTTCTAATGTGCTACTGACAATCGCCATCCAAATGTGAGGTTTGTGTTCACTTCTTTTGAACCTGGTCCTATCTTTGTAACTGTCCAATCAATAGCTTAAAGTAAATGTAATTTCCCCAAAAGTACAAACTGTGCATGTTAAATAATGTGAAGTTCAAGAAAAACAAAATTATCCTATGGTGTTAGAATCGGGAAGGTGGTAATTTTGAGGAGGTGTGCAGGACTCCTGAACAGGAGAGGGTTCATGGTGGTTTCTGTTCAGGTAATGTAATTTTTCTTGCCCTGGGAAGGTGGTGTTCACTCTGTGAAAATTCATCATGCTGTATTCCTGTGATTTGTGTAATTTCACCCATTTTTGTTAGACTTTAAAATGTAATTTGAAAACAAAAGATAAAAAATAAATTACCATTACTTTGACAGTTAAATGATCAGTAGAAGCCAGATTATCAAATTTAACATGCATGAAAGTCTAGCAAAATGAGTGAAAAATAAGTTAAAAGCGCTTAGAATCAGACGGAGGAAGGGAAAGTCACAATTATGCCATATGTTTTGGTTTGCTAAAGCTGCCGTAATGCAATATACCAGAAATGGATTAACTTTTATAAAGGGGATTCATTGAGCTACAAATTACAATTCTAAGACCAAGAAAATGTCCAAACTAAGGAGCCAATGAAAGGATACCTTCACTCAAGAAAGGCCTATTGAGTCTGCAGTTTCTGTCACATGGGAAGGCACAGGGTAACGTCTGTCCTTCTCTCTTGGCTTCTGGTCTCAAACAGCTCTCTCAGCGTCTCCAAGCAACTGTTTCTAAGCTTTCTCAACAATGTTCTCCTCTCAAAGGACTCCAGAAAGCTAACTGATACCCACTTTAAATGGGTGGGGCCACATTTCCATGGAAACAACCTAATCAAAAAGACCATAGTAAGTCTGCACCCACAAGATTGGATTAAAAGAGCATGGCTTTTCTGGGCTTTCAAACCAGTGCACCATAATTCTGGAATTAGCAGCTGAGGACAGAGATGAGCAGACGACCTCAAAGGTCCACTTGGGTAGACTTGGCTGTTTTTGAGTCTTGTAACCTGCCCTAGAAGCAATACACAGAGGAAAGAAGGTGAGCTGTCTAAATACCGAAAAGTCTTACTAATCTACTGCACGCATCACCACTACCAATGGGAAGCGAGGCAGCCTGGAGGTGACTGCAGAGTAGGCTGTGGATGGAACTTCTCGGGAACATAGGCCCATTCCTGCCACTGAGAGACATGCAGCCAGAAAAGACACTGGAGGAGGGAGGAGAACTGAGTTTCACTCTTGTGCATTGTTTGGGATCGGAGAATAAGTGTGGGATGACTTTAGTCCCAGGAACAAATGATCTCTACTGTTATGTAGGACTATAGCAGAAAGGGTGGAAAAATAAGTATTAAGATCCTTTGAGGAGATAAAGAAGAATCAACCTATTGATAGGCCCAGAGGTAAAATGATGTGACTCATGAGTCAATCACAAATCAACCATCCAAATTTAAATATTGTCATATGTAGTAGTGAGATTGTTTCTTTATCCATATCTACACAAGACATGAATTTCTCCATCACATTTTTGTACACTGATTTTATTGTTCCTTATTATATGAAAATAATTAATTTAACTGAATAGTAACCACTGTGATATTATTTATATCTTTATAATTTTTCACCAGGCTTATGCCTTGTAATGATTCCTATCTTATTACAAATTCTCATTGTTTCCTTTTTGGTATTTATGGGTAATTCCATACTAAATGTCTTGATGCACGCAGTGTTTCATGTTCCTACGTTACTTCTTTAGGTCAAACTGTAACAACTGAACTTAAAAGGTGGGTCTATTTCCATGGTTTTGTTATACATATTTTATTACATATTTCCAGTTTTCTTTCCAAATTTATTGTATCAAGTATTACAGGCCCAATGAAATTTTTTCTGGGGTCATTCATTCTTTCATTCATGCAACACATGTATTTGACACTTCATTGCAGCCTCACTAATGACACCATGATTTTTTTAACTAGATTACATATAAGTTAGGAATTACATATAGCTGTAATTTTCCTTTCCTTTGATTACTGGAAAGTTCTAAGTATCTTTCTATATATCACTTCAACTGGATTCACTTCTAATTGATGAATTATTTCTCTCTTCCTCTCTCTCTCATTTATATTTATATATATATATCAATAAAGATATATATGTATATTTGGTAAGATTTATTTTTGTTCATGTTTTCCTACAACATAATATTTGTTAGATATTATGTAGGATATGATGTGACCATTTGAATATACTTGCAAAATTTATTTTAATTTTATTCACAGAATTTTTAAAGATGTCAAAATTACAATAAAAAAATGTAAGAATTAATACTCCATCAAATGAGATAATGTAGGTAAAAATGCTTTGTAAAGTATAAAGCTAAATCATTCTATTTTATTCATATTTATCTTCTGATAATCCTCATAAAATTAGTAGGAGATTAATGAGTTTAAAGGTATTATGCTATAATAAAAAATAGAAGACTATAAAAAAAATAGAAGACTAGCTTAGAGGGATTAAGTTACAGAGCCAAGATCTTAAAGAAGAATAATTAAACTAAAGAATCTAATTCCCAAAAGAACATTCATTAACTAATGTACTATTGAGGGAAAAAGCATTTGCAGAGTAATGTCAAATCAAACTCTAAAAATGGCATAAGGACAACATGTTTAATATATACAATTTTCTAAGTATTAAAAGAAAATAATATTTTGAACTTAGAAAACCAGTTGAGTAGCACTTGAGATTAATAATATGAATTTACTGATTTAATAAGATTTTACCAGTTGCCTTTCTAAGATTTAATCCTCAGTTTTGGAAATCATACTAAGATGTATGATATTCTTTCCTGCTCTAATAATTATCTATCATAAACCGAACTGAATTTAGAATATAAGTTCCATGATGAACAGGGACTCAATGTTTTTACCTCTCCCCAACAGACACATAGTAGGCACTCTTTGAGTAGTTTTAACCAATTAATGCATACTAAATAAGCAACTGGTTAGTGTTGCATTTAATAGAATGGTGCATTAGTTTGCAAGCTGCTGGAATGCAATATAACTGAAATGGCATGGCTTTTAAAAAGGAGAATCTATTAAGTTTGCAAGTTTATAGTTCTAAGGCCGTGAAAATGTCCAAATTAAGGCAAGCCCAAAAAATGTCCAAATTAAGGCATCCAGGGAAAGATGCCTTCATTCAAGAAGGCAGATGATGTTCAGGGTTTCTCTCTCAACTGGAAAGGCACATGGCAACATCTGTTAGCTTTCTCTCTAGGCTTCTTCAACAGCTTCCCCAGGGCTCTGTCCATTCTGTTGACTCTGTTGAATCTGGTGGCTCTAAAGCCTTTTCCCAAAATAGTTCCCTCTTAAAGGGCTCCAATAAGCAACCCCACCTTGAATGGGTGGAGACACATCTCCATGGAAACCATCTAATCAAAAGTTACCACCCACAACTGGAAACAATTAAAAAGATCCCACCCAGCAATACTGAATGAGGATTAAATGGCATGGCTTTTCTGGGGTACAACACAGATTCAAACTGGCCCAAATGGAAAGCCAGAAAACTGGGATATTAATCACAATTCTGATAACTGTGACCTCAGAAAACTTATTTTACCACCAGTTCAATTTACTTACATTCAGCACAACAACAACAACACATGGCAAGAACTATGTGGCGTCTGTTGGGGAAAGACGTGGCTGGGGGCTGGGGTCAGAGAGGAATAGTGGGGAGATTTCCATGTAGATAAGCATTTTGAATAAAAATGTGGCAGATCTTTGGGTAACAATAAGTTTAATCTTCATAAACCAGGAGAACCCAAGAAAGATTCTTGGAGATGCAACGTCTTATATGAATGTAAAACATCAACTAATAGGAGCTAGTTAAAGATAGAATGGAAAGTACAAAGACTTCGGGCCATGAAATAAGCATGGGAAAGATAGAAATAGAAAACAGAGGCACAGACAAACGTAGGGGTCAGATGGTAGGACTGCAGTGAGGAGCAGGCAAGACTGTTGAGGATGCTGGGGGGAGACTGAGGAGCTTGTGGAAGCTTCTGCCATCCTGAGGAGCTGAGCCTTCCTCACCGTAGGGGGTCCTCAAGCACTTGCAAACATGGAAAGATCCAGGGAAGTGGAGCTTTTTGCATACACTCCCCTACTCTTTGAGCTTTTACAAAGGCAGGAATAGAAGACATAAGTGATACTCTGGATCCTGGATCAGTAGTTTGGTAAAAGATAGAAGTCCTTCAACTTGGATTAGAGTAGTAAATATTGAAAATCTGAAATTTTCAGGGAAATAATTACGAAGTAATCATAGGAATGAGCTCATTTTTGTGACTCTTATGATGTGAAAATGGAGCGAGAGGTTAGAGGATGGCAAGGACTAGAGGAAGCGTGGAAACGTCCTGGAGGTCGTTCAGGGAAGGTGAAGCACTAGAGTGGGTCAATTGTGTGGATAACTCCTGAGCTTACCTGCTCCATCTGGATTCTGTAAGGGCCAGAGCAAGGTGAGAGAGGCCAGGTGTCTAGAGAAAGAGGAAACCTATCTGAAGTTTGCTTAATTAGGGGAAGTTGACACTGTCTTGATCAGGAGAACCTGCTTTCTGGAACACAGGAGAGTGGGAGGATTTCTTTAAACTCCCCTGTTTTCCATGATCACAGGGCTCAGGAAAAGTTCATCATTGTCACTTCTTTCTACCGTCACCATAAAAAGGACATACCTAGGCAGCCTGGGTGTTCCAGGAGGAGTGACTCTGCTCAGTTAGAGCTCAGTCACTCCAAATATCTCAGCCGATGATATTTTAGATCAACAAAACTATGTACTGATAACTCCAACAAGATCAGCAGTTACCTAGTTACCTACCCCAGATATGTCTGAAGTAAACATTTATTTTCACATGTCATTAAGGTTTTGAGGTTGTTTTGCAGTATTACTGTAGCAAAGGCTAATTATCATTGTTGCCCGTGTTGTTTCCTGGGATTAATGTTTAAAATTGAAGAAGGGTAATGAGTTAGTGTGAGGATATAGAGCCTCAAGTATCCTACAGTGGAATGTAATGATCAGAGTTGCTTAAAATGAATCCCAAACATTTGACTCAGAGTCCCAATAGAAAACAAATGACACATTTAAGGAGAGAGTTTTGCTATATGGGGGGGGGGGGGGGGGGGGGGGGGGGGGGGGGGGGGGATTTCCAGGGAAGATGGTGGAGTAGGAAGCTACAGGACTCATTTCCTCTTCAAAAACAACTAATGGCAGGCAGTAACTCTCTGAACCAATTGGGTATTTCAATGTCCCACTTTCTATAATGGATAAAACAATTAAGCAAAAGAACTGGGCCTAACAAACATCTATAAAACATTTCACCCAGCAGCAGAATACACATTCTTCTCAAGTGTGCATGGAAGATCCGTCATGCGTTAGTCCTCAGAACAAGCCTCAGTATATTTAGGAGGGATGAGATCATAGAAAGTATGTTTTATGTATAATGCAATAAAATTACAAACCAACAACAGAAGGAAATTTGGAAGACTCAAAGATCCATAGCCAATGGATCAAAGAAAACATCACAAGAGAAATTAGAATATACTTGAAGAAGAATGAAAATGAAAACAGAAATTTTATTGTGTGTAGCTAAAGAAATGCTCAGATGCAAATTAATATCTATAAACATCTCTATTAAAAAAGAAGATCTTAAATTGCTAGCAAAACCTTCCATCTTAAGAAACTGGAAATGGAAGAGCAAGGTAAATCTAAAGTAAGAAAAAGGGAAGAAATAATGAATAGAATAAAAGCAAATGAAATTGAGAATTTAGAAAACAACAGGAAAGTTAATGAAATCAAGACTTCTTTCTTCAGAAAGAAATTACTGGAACCCCTCCTGCTTTGCTGGTGGGACTGTAAAATGATGCTATTTTGGAAATCAGTTTGATAGCTCCTCAGATTTTTAGCATAGGGTTAATGTAGCCCAGCCACTCCACTCTGAGGTGTATAGCCAAGAGAAATGAAAAAAACATGCCCCTACAAAAATGTATACATAAATATTCATAACCGAGAAAATGGAAATGGCTTAAATGTCCGTCTGCAGATGAATGGATGAAATGTGGTATATCCATGCAATGGAGGTAAGCAACAAAATGAATAAAGAACTGATAGTTGCTACAACCTGGATGAACTTGAAGACTTTACGTTTCATGAAACTGGATAGCACTGTGCTAAGTACAAGAAGCCAGTCACAAAAGACTGCATGTGGCATGATTTCACTTTTATGAAACATCCAGAATAGAATGGGGTGTGACTGCTAATGGGTACAGGGCTTCCATCAGGGGTGATAGAAGTTCTAAAACCAGAGAGCTAGGATGGTTGCACAATTCTGAAATTGTTAAAACTGGTGAATTGTACACTTTAAATAGGGGCATTTTATGGTATATAAATTATAGCTCAATAAAGTTGCTAAGAAAAAAACCAGAAGATACAGCTATGAAATATCCATCCATACATAGGAAAGGAACCATGGATGTTCAATAAACATAAAAGCAAACACTCGTGACAGGTATACAACTCCAAACCGCTCACATAGACCACTTACATCTGATGCTGGGTTGCAAACACCACATTGACCATCAGGGAATTGTCCAGCTTAGGGGCCCACTCCCATGGTAAGCAGTGGTGCCTACTCATTGCTCATTCACCCCACCATGTGCCTGGTGGCTTGGGGCCATGCAATGGTTCTTGCTCTGATATCAGTACTGATGAAGAGACAGGAGCCTTTATCTGTTAGGACATAAATTTTCAAGAGCCACTGCAGAGAATCATCTGACAGCATTTATTAAGGGTGTTAATCTTCATCTATGATGAGAAACTCTAAAATTGTGCCTAAGTTATGTGTGGTTGAAAACTCTGGTGTGCATAATTAAGGGGATATGTGTACGAAAGTGAATGCAGTATCAGAAAAGTCAGAATATCCATCCACAAGAGAATCGATAAAAGCACAATAGCGTACTCAGACCATGCCATCTATATAAAGAAAAAATAATGTATTAGAGCTGTACATATCAACATGGATAAATCTCAAGTTCATAATAGGAAGCAAAGATTCAAGTTGCAGAAAAATATATACAATACAATACCATTATGTAAATCTGTAAAACATCTGAAAATAACATACAAGTTTCATGTATGTAAATCCTTGTGGGTGAATGATAATGTCTGATATAAGGATTTGGCTACTTCTTTCAAAGAGATGTGGGCTGGGATAGAGAGTACTGCAATCTGTGAATCGTGCCCAGAGGCATTTGACTACACTAGTTATATCTATTTTTACAGCTAGAAGGAAGTCAGTGCATCCCCATTATATTTAGGATGACCAACTTATCCCAGCTCACCTGGGACCTCCGTGTTTCAAAACTAAAGTTCTCACATCCTGGGGCCCGCTCAGTCCCATGCAAACCAGCATGGTTTTTCAGACTAATTAAATTATTGTTTGTACATTTTTATGGAAGTTAAATATTGCCTAATGAGCTTTTAAGTAAAAAAAAAAAAAAAAATGGGGATGAGCTAGATTTGGAAGCTAATGACTGCAGAGCTGGTAAAGCCAGAGCTAGGTGAGAGGGTGTGGAGACTCGAGAAGTGAAGGAGGCCAGATCAAGCGGGAGTGATGAAGAGAAGGTGGGGAGAAGGAGGACTCTGGATTTCTGGCTTAGGTAATGAGAGGACAGTAGATCCCTCAGCCGTGAGAAGGGAAGAGAGAGGAGGGGGCTGGATATAGTGATTTTCAGGTATTGGTGAGATTTGTACTTGGGAAATAGGGACTGCTTTAAAAGAGGGTGACCCAACCACATCCAGAGAAACACATTTTGTAAGATAGCTAAGGAAGAGGAAAAAGAAGAGAATGTAAGATGGGAGAGGATAAAAGAAGAAGGAGAGAAGTGAGAGAGAAAGGGATGGGAAAGAAGAGCACAGAAATGATTCATATCAAATTCACAACAGTGGTGACTTCTAGGAACAGGGGAAGTTGATCTAAGTAGAGAGACACACGCAGCACATTTCTATTCTATTGGTACTTGTGTTTTATTAGTTCCCCTTTGGCTTGCTGGTTTGTTCATTTGATCATTTCTAATATCTTTCAGCTCTTAAAATTGTGCTAAAGAGGGAAATAAAATAGCCCAAGTGTGAGGGAAGGAAGCATGTGATGGAAGAGAAAGTCAGCTCAGAGAGCCGGAGGAGCCAAGGGGGCAGAAGCTGGGAGGGGAAGCAGGGCAGAGCGTGCAAGGTGCTGGGGTGATGGGCCAAGTGTGAACTGAGAGAAGTGGTCTACCCTGTGACACTATCACACAACAGGCTGACATAAATAACATTTACTGGCTCACTGCTTTAGAGGTCGGAAGCCCCGAATCAAGGCGTTGTCTGGACAAGGCCGGGATTTCTCCAGTCAGTGGCGCTCTGCTGATGGCAAGTGGCTCACAGGGTGGTTCTTGGTTCCTCCGTGTGCCCTGGGGCGACGTGTGCCCAGATTACTGCGTATGGAGGAAAGATCACAACAGAAAGACAAATGGAGTCGGATCACAGCTAAATGGAATTTTAGAAGAGCCCATTCACAACTACCTCCAGCACCTCTAATGCGCATCTCCAAAGGTCTTGTTACCAAACGGATTCACAGACACAGGGACATGGGTTAAGGAAAGAGCATGTCTTTTGACTGGATACATAATTCAGTCTTCCACACTGTTGAAAGTTGATGAGTAAGAAGATGGCGGTATTGGGGCATTCATTTAAAATGGAGGATGGAGGAAAAGGCCATGACTCCATGTCAACAAAACCTCTGGCTGTCACAACAGGATTGATACAGAGAGTCTACAGTTGAAAATTAGACCAGGGCAGGGCGTCCATCTGGATGGATGGAGGGGAGCACCAGGGAATCCAAAGTGGGAACAGTTTCTTGGGAGCAAGATAAAGCAACG